>JARJLF010002744.1:0-29917 GCA_029378395.1 Mycena leptocephala | reverse complement strand
TGCTATGAAAAATCTGGGATCATTGGATAGCCTGGGTGTGTGGAATGAACTAATCATCCATACACTGTGCTCACGTGAGGTGAAAACATGCACAAACAACGTGTTGAACACAGTGAAACATGAATACAAGCAGTTTCATGGGTCTAGATGAGTTGTGGCACAAAACGATACAGCAGGCCAAAAAAAAACTCCTGTTTTTCATGCAATAGTAGGCTTAGAGCATGGTCAGTTCTAGCATGGGAGGGTATCTAAACACTTCAAAGTTTGTGTGAAGACATATAGGGAACCACTAGCACTATATTTTCACATTGCAACTCAAGTTTTCGTTGAGACCACTATCCGGCCTAGTTTCTGCAGATTTGCAAGGACCAGTGATGCCGAGAAAATTGGCCCCCCGCCAATTGGCCATGAGTGCTTTAAAATTGATGGGAAACCCTGGATTTTTTTGCATGGCCTAGGTCTACGAGTGTATACATACTACCTACATATTCAGTTTTGATCTTAAACCTTAGTTTTGCACCAAAAAAGCGTGATTTCCGAAACCTGTTGCAAGGACCGCGGAATGACTGTAGTAACATCTGAAATTGTAATCTAAACTACAAGAATAAAATTGGGTTTGAACAAGCCGAAATGGGGCTGAAATCTCAGGAGTCAGATTGCAAAACAAATGCACCAAAATTGTAAACCGAAACTTACCGTCTCGGTACAACAAAAAGGTGCATCCGAAACCTAGTATTTCAGGTGTACTACTGAAATCCCAGCTTTCATAACACATTCCAGTGTAACCGAAATCATAGTTTTCAGTTTACATTTCGGCTGGAGCTGATATGAAGATTGAAACTATTACTTTTGGTAAAGCTGATATTTGGTCGGCGGATGATCCGCCACTCGTCCGCAGATGATCTGCCCAGGGATCTTCAAAGGTATAAAACCAGTCACGAAATCGGCGAAAAAGGCACCAAAAAACCCATTTTGTCGCGCGCGCGGTGCGTACAGACGTGTTTCAGCTGAAGTGTAACAGCTCTCGAGCATGTGTCACAAATATTTATAGTTGGGGTGCACGTCGTAAGACCCTGGCGAGTCGAGAGATGGTATAATGGTGTGAAGACTTCAATAATGCCTTTGAAGTCCTCAAAAGCTGGAGCAATATGGCTCAACAGCTGAGACGAATGGAATATAGATGTAATGGAGTTCAAACCCACACAGGAACCTAAGGGTAGCTTAGGAATTCCTTAGCTCTTAGGCTCCTTATCTCAAGCGGACTTCCGCTCAAGATGTGGGCTTATCTAGATTGAAAACAGAGGTTCAGTAAAGATAGGTTACAGAACACATACCTGCTCGCGATAGGGCCTCCAAGCTTACTGGCCGTTAAGAGGGCCTAGCAAGCACAGTGGCTTTCGGTGCGAGTGACACGAAGTCGATGGTAGTGGTAAAGAAGATAGTGATATTGATCCCAAGTCCGGCTACCTAAGTACCGGGTCACGTGACTACATATATACAAAGAAACAATAAAACAGACATATGGAGCAGTTAGTTGAAGAGTATCAAGGAAAGGGTAAATAATGGTATGTAGCCCTTACATGAAGTTTGATGGGGTCGGATGATGATCGGTCACGGGCAGCAACGAGCACTTCCCCCGTCCTTTTAGGGATCCTCAGAATGTCGGGAAGCACGCTCATTAGGATTGTCGCGACGGTGGTGGGATTGGTGTAAAAAAAAATTGCTTTGTAACCCATTGATTTCCGCCGGTTATTGGCGACCTCCCTATCTGATTATGGTCAGGTGCTTTTTGGCAATTTCTGAAGGTCTCAGAGCTGTTCCGACAATCTCCAATGGATTTTCGAAATTTTTTTGGATTAGGGCACTGTTTATTAGTCCGGTTTGCAAACATTGTTTTAAACACGGGTTTATAAACTGATTTTTAAATGGTCTGGCTCAAAGTGCCGGTTTATAATTCACAGTGGCTGTGCTCATTAGGCGCGGCTTGACTCTAATTGGGCAGACGACTCAGTCACGACTGGACGGAAGAATGTCCCTAAAAAATGTTGAACAGCTTCCGTATGGGAAACTAAACCGCAACATAGTCAAAACTATCATAATTTGGCTGCTATTCGGCTTGGAACTGGCACAAGTGTCCGTTTCTTCGCCCGAAGACTTTGTTCTTGTGGTAAGAGCCAAGTCGTAAATCCCTTTGCATCATGAGGGCAATTTTGGGACAAAAGAGCGAAAAAACCTTCCGGAAACCCTGTTTATTAGTGTTTTGGGGCGAGGGTTTATAAACACGTTTATAAACACCCTGTTTATAAACCCAGATCTAAAAACTGTTTATAATGGTCCTGGGAATTATAAACAGGGCCCTATTTTGGATGTCACGGCCAAATCCCCCATCTTCGAAACCCAAAGTTCGAATCTTGCGGTCACAGCTCACAGCCCGGGATAGTGATTTAATACCACAGTAGTTTTACTGATGGGGTAGGAAACGTAGGACAAAGTAGGCCAACGTAATCAGACGTAGGCACAGCCTGATTACGTGCCGTAAGACGAGCTTGTGGACGGCTACCCAACTACGTCTGACTACGGCTGTAGGTAGTCTGAGCTCCGTGAACAGGATCAGAGTCTGACTACGGAGGGTCCAATGAGTGTATATTCGGCTGTCCGCATTGGCGTCGAGGACCGCAGTCGTCTGGTCACAAGGACTGATAAGGATCTGCTATAAGCTTCTATACTGATATACGACAGATTAATACCCTGTTACGTGTTGAGCATCGTGCGCACTCGACGTGTGCTCTTCAGCGGGCACTGGCAGTTCATTTGATTCTCTGGCGAAAACACAGCTCTAGATGGCCAGATGACCTGAGCCGTCATAAAAACCGCCTTTGTGTCAGTGCAATGTCATAAAGTGCACAGCATAAGAGGCGCCAAGAAAAATCTCTTCTTCTTCACATCTCCTGCGCTCCCCGAAAACGTCTAATCCGATTCGGCCATGGAGGATCGTATCTCTTACATCGAATAACGAGTCCAATCCAGCGGCGCAGGGGTATGTCCTGCTCCAGAATACGATCGCAGAGATTCATCATTTTCAGTCCTGCACAAATGTTTCAAAATGCGGCTGGTTTTAGCGTTCACGGCTCTCATTTCACTCATGTCATGGGGAATATGAATATACATTCGTTGGCCCCACCGTCCATGGGTAAGCATCTGAGTTACACCGTAGAACGCATCTCACTGATCATTGATAGTCCAAGCACAAGAGTCAACAGAAGTGAGGACAGCTTGGATCCGTTATCCACATCTCTGATTATCCCTTCAGTTATTGTTAGGTGGAAATACTTCGTCGCATTCACTGGACGTACCGGTTGCTGTAGAACCGAAGGCGGGAGTTATTGTCGCCAGTTGCTGTGTCGAGGTCGCGGATTTCCTCTATTCGTGCCTGGACCTCAGGATACTCTTCCACAAGAGTACCGGCGGGAAGGCGTGGCAATCGGCGATGTCGGCAGCGTCACAACGGACGGAATATTTGATTTTTTCTTCAACATTTATCTTGATGCAGATGATCCAATCAACTTGAGCAGCGTACCAGACGGCTTTGTCCCTTGCCACGCTACATTCAAAGAGACATCGTCCAGCAAGATTTCGAGCCAGGGAATTCTGTTTCGACCCCTCGTGTGCGGAGGCGCAATCGCTCAGACTCAGGGTATGTGTGCCGTGGATGACACAGTCGATACTTACCCACCGATAGCGAGATTCCCTGGGCAGATTTCAGGTTCAACTGTAATGCCCCATGTGGTGCTGTATTGGCCCTTCCACATGGATCGCACGTGGAGAAACTCCGAAATCTTGAAGCCATGCGACTATATGCAGCGAGAATGCGCAAAGATGGTATGAATATATCAATGGCCCAGAGGACGGGGACTCGCCAACGGCTCCCTGTATCTTGTCACGGTTTTGAAAAGTCACGTTCGCAGTGGGGTATGGCTGTGTTCCAAGAAGTCCCAACCCAGACCACATTCCCGCTCTCATTTATCCCGGATGCGGATGTTGCGTATCGTTGGACACCCTCGGCCCTGCCACCACCAAAGCCTCCGGAATTATCGCTGCCAACGGCAGTCCTCCTCAGAACGCTGTGCCTTGTGCGGTGCACCAGAACCAGTGGGGTCTATGTGGTCTCAACCAAACAGTCTTCATAACCGGATTCTCCATTTCACTTGGAACCGGGATATGGGGGCGCCTGTTCAAAAATGTTGAAATTTGCCAAATCGAGGATTCGCGGTTAGGAAGCTCGGGCAATGATTTTGTGTCGTACGCATCGCAAGGATTTTCATTCTCATGGTCTCCTGGGTTCCTTGGAGGCAGCACATCGAACAGAGGGAAACAGTCTGCCGGGCGAATCGAAGATCTGGACGGTGTCGATGTATCCGAATTTCCTCCAATCTCGCAGGTACGTTCCTGCATTCAAACGATGACCATGGAGTTCATCTGCCCTAGATTTTTCACCCATCTCAAGTGATCAACGAGTACCTACTCCGCCAGGTATCTGCAACCACATGCACCGCCTCTGCCCACTGAACCTGATTCATCCAGTTTCCAAATGCAAAGGTTGTGATGAGCCACGATGATGACTGGCGTGGTATTCTTCGAGGCGTATGTTTCCTCGTTGATGCTTCATTTCATCTGACCCTTGAGCTGACCATCTTCAGGATGGTGAACCAACCGCAGCTGATTTATTACATCAAATATGTGATCGGTGCTTAGCGATGGAAGAAAATGGTCAGTTTGATTTCCCAAGTCGGATCTCTCTAACCTTGGTACATCTCAATAATCAGGGTCCTTTTTCCTCGTACAAATAGAGCCGGAAATGCGTACCCCAGCCGATAATTTCCCCACCGATGAACCTGCAACCGACGACGCACTATTCTTGCCAGATTTGGCTGCACTACTTTCAGCAGAGCAGTCCTCGGAAACTCAAATAGTTTCCTCATCTTCTCTTTTGCCAGAAAATGGTCCTGACACCCTGTCTATACCAAATGATGACTCTTTCCGCCGGCCGGCACCTTCTCCCAACCGATTGTCCGTGCGCAATCTCGACTTGGCTAAGGGCGTACTTGTTTCCACACTTGCGGGCGAATATTTGCGTAGCTATACGTCGTCAGGGCGCCTCCCAGAGCTACCCCCAGAGCTCCTGACAAGTTCACAAGGCAGAAGTCTTCCGCTGGTCCAAGAGCTTCAATTTGCCTCAGCCAGCGGTTCTTCTTCTTACTCCCCCGGCCCCATATCGATGGCCGGTCCTCAGCGCACCCACCCTTCGATAGCCTTTCGGAAACGCGACCCTCATGATGGCACGGTGCCCATCTCGGACACCCACATGCAGCCCGGACATACACCACTCCGTCCCGCACTTCGAGAAAGGAGATCGGAGTCCCTGCCTTTTTCGGAAGGCGGAGCTCATCTCAGCCCTCAGACGAGGAGGAGGATGAGCTCAGAGAAGAGCCCTTAGCCCCCAACGCAACCGAGGGAAGATTGGTACGGACGCCGTCAAAATACGCTGGCTGCGCGCCGCAGCCGCAAGCGGAAATTAGACCAGCAGCAGCAGGAGATGCGTGGAACGGTTGACGAGGGAGAATCTGGAAAACGCGGGCGCTGACACTCAGCAGCCTGCTCCGGAGCCATGGCATTGCTTGCCCAGACTTCAGTACAGTGAGCGAAACTGAACTGCTATACGCGGACGACGACCACTCCGCCGGAAGTTCTCAGTCTTCACACCCTTCGTCCAGGCTAGATGCTCATGGCGTGCACCCCTCGATACAACCACCATCTCAGCCCTCAGACGAGGAGGAGGATGGACTCAGTGAAGAGCCTTAGCGCCCAATGCAACCCACGAGGAGCAGTTCCGGTACAAACGTCGTCAGAATAGGCTGGCTGCGCGCCACAGCCGCAAGCGGAAATTAAAGCACCAGCAGGAGCTGGAGGATGCCGTGGAACGGTTGACACGGGAGGGGGAAATCTGGAAAACGAGGGTGCAGACACTCAGCAACCTCCTCCAGAGCCATGGGATCACTTACTCAGACTCCCACGAATAAACGCCTACTATCCTTTGCATCTCCACACTTCACCGGTATCTCACATCATAAACGCGGAGTCCCAGACACACAATTGTATCAAAAATTCTGTACCCCACCCTGTGTTTTTTTCCAGATTGCTCCCAACGGTTATTCATATTCAGATGGAGCCTCCAGAGCCGTATCATATCTGTATTCACTTGAATATATTCAAATTTGAATTTTCATATCATATTTTGGCCAGCACTACGTCTATCTCTTCCTCCTTGCCGCGAGTATACACTTTCACAAACTCCCTGGTTGATACAACTCATATTTCAGGTTCAACGCATCACCAGAGAATGTGACAATGGCTGACCGGGGTTTTACAAAAGATTGGACAGCCCATTTATAGCTCGGCCCCGAATCGAACGGAGAACCTCCTCTGCAAAGACTTTCGTTGCGTACCTCTGCATCCCGGATGCGCGCCAAACGCCACCGAACTCATTTTGTTGGCTTGGTATGCTCCCCATGGTCACCCCTTGTTGAACTTTCTGTTGCGGGACTAATTTCAACAACACGGCAAAGTTTCTACATAAAGAATCTATATGAAGTTTGATTAGTCAACGGGCGTCTAACGCATAAACTGGTTTGATCATTGATTTGTTTAAACGGTCCTGCGCTGCCCGCCAAAGCAGGGCTGTGAGGGTTCGGATCAATCAGGGATGGTATGTGTTTAACCATTGTTTCAATAAAGAGACTGATTAAACGGAATGAACAATGTTCATCACGAAGAAAAAAAGGGTTACACACCACCGGCTTCGAACACACAACCTCCTGAAAACAAGGCAACAGCTACCTCAGAGAACATAATCATTTTGGCAAACCTGCAACATATTGAACCAAATCCATTAACCACATCCCCGCGCATCCATGCTTGTGAAGGTTCACCAACTGCGGAAATTACCCAGTCCATCTTAGCTGTGGAGTCTCTATTTATATGCGGGTCTGACATGGCATCTTAAATTTCCTGAACACAAGAAAACATCGCTTCGGTCCATTAACGGGCCGTGTACACAGTACTGTGTAATACAAGTAAATGACATTGCATATTGTATGTGAACGACAAAGTTTTTCCTGTCGAACAGATCTCGGTTATGCCAAAACAGATACCATTTCTGCTTAAACAGATCTATATTATGTTTAATCCGGACTGGTGATTAAATGGAACCAGGAGATTCCATCTCTGATTAAATTCTCAGTGTGCGCATCAGTATTAGTTCAAGCTGATTCATCTGGCTGTTCAGCCATCTTCCAGAACGGTGGTTTTAGCCTGGATCTCATCCACTATCTGAGCACCTCATATCCACCTCACCATGATGGGATTTACACCACAGCCACTACTTCTTCAAACCACCATTGAACTAACAGAGACAATGAAAGGTTCCTGATATTTATTGTGTTACAGTTGGGATGACAGTAGAAAGCCAAATAACACCCAGGAGGTATCCAAGAGGAACACAATGTGTCCTGGACTTGGAAGTTTTTTGTCAACGGAAGCAATCGGGCAGGCTGACCTGTGTACTTCTTTGATGGGTGACATTGGTCCTATGGCGCAGCTGGTTTACCTTTCACTCAATGCTTCATAATCGTTGAGGCTCTGAGTTCAACTCCTCGAGCACTCTTTTCTTCGAGCTGTGTTCAAACAGTGGTTGAAACCAATCAATGATGAACATAGCAATGGACAGGTAGTACACTGAAAACAGCCACATTGGATCCTTGCAATGCTGTGGAAGTGCCGCAGGCAAAGTGCAGGAAGCAGCCGCCAGAGAAGTGGATGGCGCACCGCCGACTTCGCCACCAGCAGCGGGCGTAGATATCAGACTCGGAGTTGGCATCAAGATTTAACCGAATGGTGAACACGACTAATTATTGACTAAATGTTGACTACAATCCGTGCGGCGGATGGGCCTAAGAGGGCTCGCCTGGTGACACGCAATGTATGTCTGGCTTTACGAGTACCCAGTCAGCCCCTAAACTCAGGTCAGTGTAGATTGATCCTATCCTTTTGTTGAGAGGCAGATAGGATTGATCCTTTGCTACAGCGCCTACAATTGTAGGTTAGGATCGATCGTAACTCCCTACGGAAGGTAGGTAGGATAGATCCTAATGCCGTCAGGCATTGAGGGTTTGATTAAGACCTTATTTAAGGCCTTCAGCTTTAAAGCCTCTAGCCTTTGGCGAACACTGGATGAGTCACAGTTCGAGCTGTTGCAAGGGTGAATAGACCCGTGTGGGTACTCAGATGGCGTTGATGAGTCAAAATTAGAATAAATAGAGTTATTCTTTTCAAACCAGTACTACAAACAGGCATGCTAGTAGATTAACTACATAAATAATCATATGAGAAGATAAATATTGACATGACAAGAAAATCAGATTGCGATGGGACCAACTGCCTTTCATGGTCCTCATCCAACTTCTCCAAGCTCCTAGAATGCATTGAGCTCGGCCAAGTGAACTAGGTTGCTCCTGTCTTTCTCCAACATATCTTTGCTGATACGACCCAGCCTTTCATCAATCTGTTGAACTTGTTTCATCTGTAATGACCGTTCAAATAGTGGTCTGGCTTTTTCCCAAAGCCCTACTGCCTTGAACAAGTCACTACGCCTTTTTGATATGTCTCCAAGCCGGAGCATGCATTCGGCCCTGCTAGAATGAACATCCATATACGTGAACCCATCCAGAGCAACGGTAAACAAGTTGATGGCTGTACTCTCATCACCCTGAGTAAGGAAGACATCTCCCAAGAATTGCAGAGCCTTGTGGGTTTCTAGATTTTGTTTGACCTTCAGAGAATGTGCAAGGAACACTGTTGTCCAGGTAGGCATCAGATCAATTGCCCCCCAGCTACTGAAATTACCGAGGTTCTCCAGACAGAGAGACACAATATCAGTATGTTTTCCTCGAGATACTCTAAGGCCTTCCTCAAACAATGCTTTAGCCACCAACATTTTTCCTTCCCTGAGATTCAGATCTGCTTGGACAATATCACAATATTGTACTCCTCTGAGATCTTCTATGGCGGTGAATATTGATTTTTCTATATCAATATTCCTCTGTATATCATCTGTTAGTCCACTAGACACACCAATCTCAGAGAGATTTAGTAGGTCCCAGGCACGCCGAAGTTGGTCCTTATTTGGAGGAGCTTCTTGAAGGATCCAAGTATAGATGTTATGACCCTCCATATATTCTGACTTGCACCTGTGCACTTCTGCCTGAGCGTTCATGATGGTGCGGTCCAATACATCACCAGAAATGCCACAAAGGGCCAAAAGGTCTCTTGCCCTGTTGCAGAGTAAAATACTTTTTTTGTAGGTACCCAGTGCAGTTGAACACATAGCATCAATGTGTATTATCTGAGACCCATTAGTGGGCCACACTAGTTAGTGGGCCACTTGCACAATATAAGCCGGTGGGATGCACAGACCTAAGATTTGATACTTCTAGGATGGAATACAATGTATGAGGATGGCGTGCGTCAAATTTGGAGGAAAGTTGTGCGGCGATCAACAGCTGTGCTGGGTTTTTGATCGGGATGACGGCGTGTGAACATCATTCCTTGTCTCCGAACACCTTCATCCGCTTGTTCCTCCACCAATTCCTGGCCGATTCACAAGGTCAGGGGCTCGTTCTCGTCCCTGGATCCAGGAGAATAATATGAGACCATCCTGAGAACAAAAAAAGTTCCTTCTCGCCTTCCTGAGCCCCAAGAAGACCTTGATTTGAGCTTGAGTGGCAGATTCTCGACCTCTCTATGGTGAGCCAACCATAAATGCTACGGACCTGAGAATTTGGGGCTGCACTTTAGACACCAAAAACTCTCTCAAAACGAAATGATGGGTTTTTACCCGCCATATTTGGCGGTCACCGAGGGATATATCCCAAAACACCCGAATTTCGTTGGCGTGTACGTATGAACTTTTTGGAGTGGTTATTGTAGGCTAGAGGTCAGCTGTTGTTAAAATATATATGCGAATGCATCTTATCTATTGGTCCGTATTCAATTTTGGCGCCGCAATGCACTCTCTGCTTTGCAGAGCGTGCCATTCTGTGCACACAGCGATTTCGCCTCTTTTCCTTGGCTGAAAGGGAAATATTTAAGGTGCTCATATACCTCGGAAGTGCTCTGTTATTGTACATAATCTTGCAATTGGATGTCTTTAATGATTTGGGATATATTGGGGCGGCCGATATCAGTCCTAATGAACAATGTGAGGAGGTGGCCCACTAAGCCGTTTTTGCCGTTTTAGCAAACCGCCGGAACAAAAAATTCCGTAGGTCGAGAGACCATCGTGTAAATTCGCGGAAACTATCTCAACTCACTCAAAGGATGAATACCTTGGTGCTAGACCCCATATAACCGTATTTACCGCATTTTACGTTTGGGCTCGAGGTCAAAAAAGCCATAGTGGCCCACTAAGCAGTCGCAGATAATAGTGCCTGTGCTTCCATGTATAAATCGGCAGATATTCTGGCCAGCCGCTGGGCCTCATATGCATGTCTTTGGGCTGCAGAATAATCACCAAGACGCCACTTGCACCATGCAAGATAGTACAATGTGTGAGACTGCAGCTTCACGTTCCCAGACACAGACAGGCTCCTCTCACAGAACTTTATGGCAGTCGGGATGTCATGATTGTGAGCCATGTAATAGTGACCAATTGCCGCATAACCTCGACCTGGATAAAAGGCGTAAGTCTCTGAAGAAACCAGTATTGTTGGAGAACACACATTTAATATCTGGATCATCAAAGTGATCAAAATGTTGTAGAGTTTGGGCGATCAGTGTCTCCGCATTTGAAATCGGCTGATACGACCATGACTGAAATAATTCGGTAGTAAAGTAAACCTCCAATCGATGGTCAGGGGGATGTGGAAAGATATCTTGAATGTGGTCCATCAAGGGAATTGTCCCACCCCCAGTAACCCGACTGAATGAGTTTAACTGGCATGTGCAGTAGATACTATTCTTTAGGTCTGGATGACCCTGGCGGAGCCCATTTCGAAGAACATTGAGGATATTTGAGTGATTTAATGATATGCGAGCAATGGCCTGAGAACCTAACGAGTTTCCAATATATGTCATGTAGAACTCGAGTAGCTCCTGGAAGTGAATGAGAAGAGGCTGAATGAGGTGATCCCCTGGCCGCTGGACCTTCTGCATGTATTCCCTGATAGGCACCAAGGCCTTGAGTCGCTTGTGCTCATCAACATATGCCAAAGTGGTACGAATCAAAGTTGCTTTGCATCTATGGACATCCTTGATTGGAAGTTTGCTTTGCACTAGCTCCACATCTGAAAGTCCATCAGGAAGGATTGACAAGAGGCTCAAGAGCTCCTGTGCCCCAGGTTCAGAGCTGATTCTGGGACTTGACAGAGAGAGTGAGATGGACAAATCCAAGTTGGACTTTCTATCATAGCCCTCTGAGATCAGGGATGTTTTCTCTGCCTCCCACCGGGATAGGACAGCAGAGCAGCCTTCTGAGTCAACCAAACTGGCAAGGAGGCTAATCACAAGTGGCATGTTACCCGTCAGAGAAAGGACCTTGTCAACTTCATCAGGATTATGCTTGTCATCTGCAGTATCAATGAATGTTTGTTGAGCTGCAGGCTGTTCTAGGGGCTTCAAAGGTAGCAAAAATGGGCGAGTCCACCGAACTTTAGCCGGTCTTTCAGCTCCACGCATGGTAATCTGATCTATTTTGAATACAATGCACAAGAAAACAAGAATTTGAATGTACCATCAATGCGAGATGACAAACATCTGAGAGCAATGACAAAAATTCTTCAATATCCTTGCGCAACTCTTTTGATTCCCATAATGACTCAAGATTATCCAAAATCAAAAGGGATGGAGGGCTGTGCGAAAAATGCGTGACAACCGCTTGGGTAAGGTCTTGGCCGGGCTTCAACCCCAGGTGGGCTCCAATGAGTGCAGCTAGTTCGACTTTGGTTGCTGCAGCATCACAGGCAACAAAGACACGGTGCTGTTCAAATTTGGCCGTGATATAAGTGTGATGCAAAACAGCTCTTGCTAGGCTGGTCTTGCCCATTCCACCTGCACCCAAAATCGCTATCCTAGGTGTCTCTTGGTTAAAGAGTTGGAGGATGTCTTGAAGTTCCGACTCTCGCCCATGGAAAATCTTCGGCTCCGAGGGCAGCATGGAGATTGAGTTGGAACTTTGAATAAATAGCTGTCAATAATCATCAAGTGTTTGGCAGAAATGCCACCTGTTGTGGGAGCCCGAATAGACCCTACTTATCTGTGCCAAATTCATAAGTGAACTCTGGAGATAATGGAGTTCTCATACTGATGATGCTCTGTCTGAACTTGTAGCATCAGAGAGAGTCTCAATCATGTTAAGCACCTCTTGGCGTCTTTGGTCTGCCACTATTTTCATCTCTGAAAGGTCTCTCATGACATTGGCGGTTTCAATCTAGATCCTCTTTATGAATAAATCGTGCAATATCAATTAGGTGGCTTACTTGGAAAAAGGCATGGCTTTGCTCCAATCCTGCCTTGTACTCCTTGAGCAGTATGCTCATCTCGCCTTGATGGAAAATTTTCTTGATTCGGCTTCCTTTTTGCTGGGCTTCAACGAAAGTATGTGTCCGGTGAAGTGTTCTAAATGGTAGTGTTTAATACTATCCCACGGGTTTGTATAGGAAAAGTACTCCATAAATTTCCCAATATGATTTAACACACTTGGTGGTAAATCTCCTGTATTGGACTTGACATGAAAAATAATAAGTGCATTGAGGGACTTGTAGGCCTGTTCCAACAACTGAGTACACTCGTTCTTATTTTGTTTGACAGTCTGTTACATCCGAGTGAGATTCTTTGTTTAGAAACTATGCGCAATCACATACCTGTACAAATTGAACCAGAGACCTGGTTGTGTTGGAAATAACTCCCAATGAAGAACTCTTGAGGGTCTGAGACAGCATTTCCAAGGTATCTGCGGTTATGCTCATGCATGTGGCCATGTCCTTCAATCGAATTTGAGTTAGAGTTGTGGGCGGTGGCATCTTTATCTGATCACAATCAACTGGTGAGAGTTTTCCTCAGAGTCATATGGGTGACTCCCTTTATATGTAAAACCGGCAATCATCAATATATTAGAGAGATTTCAGAGAGATATCCTGTGTGTGCGAGACAAGATAAGACAAATAACCGGATTGGCTGCCAGGACTCCAACCTATGTCATCCGCTCCACAGTTGCACCAAAATAGTCAATGCTCCACCGGAGTGTTGAGCTATTATGTACTGTATAAATCTGTATAAGAAAAGACGTGGGTGTCTAGAGACAAACATCAAAATGGAGCGCGGGAGTGGGGTGGGGCTCAAGTGGGGCTGGTGTTTCAGAGGTCCATCAGAGTGTTGAGTTATTATTTGTAAATATCTACAAGACATGCCTTCGCTTCGCTCTGGTGCAAAGTCTTGTCAGACGGCTTTGCGGAGTTTGATGAGGTTGAATAATTATATTATACGGTGATCGTTGAAAGCAAGAGGCCAAAGGTGGACAAAAGGGGCAAGGTGGCAAAGCTGATGGCAGAGGGTGAAAATTGACAGCGGAGATTAAAATGGCTTCACACGGACAGACAAACAACATATAATTTACAAAGAGGGTGATATGAGGAAAGCTGTGGGTGTCCTAGACAGTCAAAGCGGAGCTGGGTGGAACACCTGGTGTCATTCGTCAGTGTAGCACATAGCATTTACTTAGTCACCCCAGTCACCCTCGTGATAAAATTACGTCTGTCGGTCTGTCCGAAGGTCTTTCGCATTCCGCTCCAAAGTTTAGCAACAGTACATGGCGGAGTGATATATCACCGACTCTCATGAGAGACCAGTCGTGTTATATCCAGAGCTCTCGTTGAGTGATGGATCTGATATATCATCCGAGAGACGCTGACCTTTTGGGTAGGCAGTGCCTATATTTATCTGCCGCTGTCAGCGCACGGGAGCTCGCCATTCACGACGACAACAAGCGCGTCTATCACTATTGGCAAAATCCTCAGGTGGCAGGCTGACAAATATCTTAATCCGGTAGTCCACCCATTTTGGCCGCAAATGCGCCGCGCGACGCCCGGTGCAACTCTGGCCCAGGCGCACCACAAATCGGGGCATACATGCTCATCATACGGATCTACATTATGGGTACAAATAGCAGGATTTTCGGCAGCCGATAATACAAAAATGTGCTATTTTCACCCGAAACCCGCATCCTGCACCGCCGCGCGGCGCAAAATTGTGAATTTTTTGCGCCTGCTGCTAATGGAGGTCCTGGGCTGGTTTCGCACCCGCAACCGGCAGTCTCGCGCCATCCACAACAGCTGGCGCTATCTGCCTCCCTCTGTCACGGATCTCCGAAGCTCCCGCTCATGTAACGTATGGTAGTGTCGGATACGCGGCTCCAGGACACACACTTGCAGCTGTGAAGCGCAGGATGACTCATGCATGTACGGCACGCTGTGGGGCTCGCAAGCGCACTGAATGCGCGTCCCACGGTGGCGTTGCATACACGCGAGCACGGATACTCGATAGTCTTCCCAATTCATTCCGTCTTCCCTGCGAAGATAGTGCTGCGAGGATTTAGCCAAAGCGACGACGGGGAGAAAAGGTGCTATCCGTGTTGGGCGCAGTAGCAGCGGGCCCCGACGCCGCCACATGCCGACTCCTAAACCGTGTGCATTGGACGCTGAGGTCGGGTCGAAGGAGCTTCAAATGTGGAATGCAGATGCCACGCGTTGGACTTCCCACGTTTTGAAAACCATGTCAGCACGGGAAGCAACGAAAAAAGAGCAATTTCACACCACAAGAGCGTCAGTCACAGCGGCTCCGTATTAGGACGGTAAAACCCAGCGCATCGCGCTGGTGCCGACACCGTGGAGGCCGTGAAGCGTGCCAAAGATAGGGGGAGGGGGACGGCATGCCGCAGCGAAAGATAGAGCTATGTGTGGTCGTTGCTGGGTACAGCACGTTCTTCGGTGGGTGGTGGTCATTGACGTCCGAAAAGACAAGTGATGAGGAACGCGTAACCAATGCGTGACATATCACAATCGGAGATCACCAAATACGCCACAGCACTTCGACTTAGCTTTAACTTCGATGAACTCTTTGCTTGAGCCTACAATTTCCCCCTCATATCTCAGATTTCCCCCAGATCAATCTAGGCAACCTCAAGTCAAGTTCAGGTGTACCAACCTCTGATTTCAATGACTTTCCGGCCCGGGTGGCATTCATGATTCTGGTATACCACTGTGTTTGTGTTAACTAACCATGCCACCTTGGGTAAATGGCAGGTGTACGGTATCTGTGCGTAAAATTTCATTCACACAATTGATTCCGTTTAATTTCCATTCCTAGGAGGCTGCATTAGAACGCCAAAAGAAGATCGCGGCAGCAGTCAGCGTCAACGGGGCTAAACCAAGGTACTTTTTTGTTTCGTTTTTGTTTCTGAATTGTTGATGTTGCTTATATAGCTACAAATATGTCGTGAGAAGTCCGGCCAAACCCAAGCAACACTCTACGAGCAGGTACGAAGTTATTTTGAAGCTTGAATATGTAGCTGAAGCTCCTGTAGAACTTGAGTTGTCCTACATATGAAAACACTGTGGAACTTGATTTGCACCCGAACTCAAGTCCATGGACTGAACTGGCGATCCATGGAACTGAAGTCGGAAAAACAGAACTTAAGTTGTCGTCGAATTGAAGTCTTAAGTCCCTCATTGTTTACGTATATGATATGTATATGAACTGATCTCAAGTTCGGGTGAACTGAACTTGAAGTTGTGGACGAGCTTAAGTCGCTGCAATAAGAACTTAAGATTTGAACAACGGTGGCCGTGGGGTGATATATAGGTCTCTAAGCTACCTTGACAGAACTTAAGAGGTAAGACTACTTAAGACCCCTTGGTGGTTCCGACCGCCCGGATCTTAAGAGGAGCTAATAAAGTATTTGCGCAGTGAAACCTAGCCCCCGCCTCAGGTACTGTCCTCGGGACATTCCTTATCCGGGCTGCAAATTCTACTGGCACTTCGAGGTTTTATGATCGGTGTAAGTACCTCTATGTTCTATACCTCGTCCTTGTGTTGAAGCCTTACGAGGAGGTGGGCCGCGGCTTAACCTGTGTCCTGTGTACCCATCATTACGCACTGGTGGAAGAATGGCGTAGTTTGGCCCTGGGAGTAGCCACCTGCGGTTCACATGGTGAATTTGTTTTGTGCCATACTTATATTATACCTACTGCCCTTAAGACACCGAGTCACTTCGGTGTCTTTCTCGCGGATTACCGCCCCGCAAGCTAGATGGCAGTTTTCTCAGTGACTCTGTATGGCTTCCGCAGTGTCGCATTCTCGGTTTACACTAGTACTCTCTCTTGTTTCCTGGTGCCGTTCGGCGCTTTCAATGGTATGTAATGCTATTGAATAGTCTTTTCGATCATAAGTACAATTTTCCAGCTGGGTCCTATATTGCAAGCACGGCGGTCGCTTATGGTTCTTCGGCGCTATAACGTTCGATTTTATTGGAGATCTTTTAGATGTACTGTGCTATTAAATTCAATTCGTCAAGGCATGTGACGCGTGACCCGAAATATCATTTCGTCAATTCGTCAAAGGGTCCCCAGCTACGTGACAACCCCCAAAATTTTGTCAACGCCAGGAAATACTCCAGGGGTTGCAAGGGATGTAGAATAACCATTAGGATGATTTAGGAATCATCCGAGAAATTTATTTGAGCAAAGTTGTTGAACAGGAAAAAATCCATTTTTCACCGTTGAACTTCGGGTGAATTTGGTCTGAAGCACGATGTTTGTGAGGTTTGAACCAAGAAAACTTGAGAATGGCCAGAAAATTGTAGGGAGAGTGTCCGCAGCCAAGGAAACTTGCTCAGAGCCGCCCTGAGCCGAAATTTTGAACCGACCGTGACGAAAAGTATATTCGTCAAGAGCCTCCGTGACGCGTGACAAGGTTCCAAAATTCGTCACGTCAAGCACCCCCGTGACGCGTGACTGACGAATTGATTTTAATAGTACAGTATAATGCTCTATCTTGTGTTCTGTCTTCTCCCGGTTCACTGACCTAGGCACAATGAATGTGATAACCCAAGTGTTGATCACAATCGTATTCATCACCGATCTGCCAGCCATATTGTAGTACTGTTGCGTCGCTCTGTGTCATCATTGCCCTTTACGAAGAAGCATTCTAAACCCTGGAATAGTATGGAACACCAATTGCGCCAATAGGTTCGCGGCAGGTGCGTTTCCCGCTTTGAGTTTTGCGCCTGTGATGGCGCACTCACCATTGGAGGCTTGTGTGCCCCGCACTTGGGAGCCTGCTCGTCAGCACAAGCGTTGGCTACGAAGCGGTTGGATATTTTGCAGGTTCAATGGGGCTATTTTATCTATGGGCCGGATACTCGTCATTTTTTCTGAGGCGTGTTTTTTTTTTTACTTTGGCTCGATATTTGACGGTGCGGAGGCTTCGGGCCAATTTATGAGGTGCAATTTCTGGTTGATCTTGTTGTCCTATTATGCCTGTCAAGATGAGACTACAGCTGTTATTCCAATGTAATTACGAGGACTTGCATGGCGCAAGGGGAGACCTGGCATAGCGTTTCCGAGGACCAGTCTGGGGATTGAACACTGTAAAGGAGAGAATCATAAACTTAGAGAGTTAGGCGCAAAATATGCAATTGGGTGCGAACTAAATGCATTGACAGATAGCATCTAGACGCACCTCCAGAACGTGCATGCCACGCCGCACGATGGCGGTTCGTAGGACCTCAATTTAAGCACCTTCTCTTGCAACCAACTTGTCCCTGGTCATTTTCATCAAGGGCCCAAAAGAACCTAAGCAATTTTTTTTAAAGCCCAAATCGAAACCAACGACGCGGCTAAAAGTACGCAGTTGGCGGAAAGGGGCGTCATTTCTGTGCACGAATGACTCCTAGGCTTAGCAATGCCAAGAAAAGATTCCTGGTACCGGCTTAGGATCCAGGTCTCAGAATCGAATTGAAAAAAATCAAGATCATGACATTCTTGATCCCATCATGTAAATTCTCCAAAATAATTATGTATATATTTCGGAAAACCGTCATCAGCCAATCATGTCCGAGTTGTTTGATGGAAATCCTGTAAAATAATTAAATAATTATTTCTGAAGACCTTCATCCACCAATCAGGAACCCTTTATTTGTATACAGAAATTAAACAATTGTATGTCTTCCAGGGGCCCACCTCCTGTGTAATCATCTCCTGTCCGTGCGACGTCGCGACCCCGTTATTTCAGCATCTCTTTCTATTACCTTCACCTGCATCCAGCTTGTTCTCGCTTCCCGCCAGCTATGTCTACCCATCGAGCGTCCGTAATGGAAGTTGACGACATCGACCTGTTGGATATGAAGAAAATTCCGCCGTTACTCGGAACGGATGGTCCCGTTATGGAGCGCATTATCGAGCCCATCCCCCAACTTGCCTATCCCCACCCTTCCTAAGAATTTAGTATGTTGCAATCGTCCACCATCCGGTTTGACGCATAATAAATTTCCTGATGCAGTGGATGTCGACGATCCCACTGTCACGCCCAGGTCTTTTTCGTCCGGCTTTGCCCCCATATTAAATCAGTTCTCTATTGAACCGCTGACCATCCGTTTATTATTTCTAGCGGAAATGGACCAAGCTGGCCACGGTGCTTCCACACCCTCCTCTTCCGATGTACCCAGTCTGCGTCTATCATCGCTTCTTCTGTTGGGTTATCCAGTGGCTCGCCAGGGAGCCAAGCCGCCGAACCATCTGAAATGGTCGACAATGATGCGCTACGTGCGTGTCTCATCCTGATTTCTAACTTCCACCCATTTGTTCTTCGCAGTCCCTCACCTTCGATCCGGTGGCACGTCAGTGAGCCAAGCCGCTGATCCATCCGAAATGGGTTACGATGCGCGACGTTCGTGTATTCTCGTTGCTCTTTATTTATGTCCATTAATTTTTTATTTACAGTCCCTGAGCTTCGGTCTGGTGGGCAAGTTCCCGCTGCGGAATTTGCCCCGTTAGGGCACAACTCTGCTGTTCCGTCTGACGGCCCTGTGCCGAGTTCACCGTTCACTGTCCACCGAAATGAACAGTCCGTCGTTGCCGATTGTGTATTCGATGTGGTTGTTGGGCCGTCTGTCTTGACCATGGAAAACCTATTGATGTGGTATGAATATGCTGGCACGCGTTCCGATAACACTATCCCTTGCTCCTATGTGAGCATTCAATGTTCGGACATCGCATCCTTCGTCCATAAATTTAGACATTTTTCTGCCCAAGATCTGAATAGCTTGGCGGCTGCACATTCATTGCCTACGGGTGGTCGGGGGACGAGCCGAATGTCTTTAGTTTCCCACCGCTGTGAAAGATTCTGCACAGGTCGGAAAACGCAGCTGATGTTCAGGAGGCTGAAACGCAAACGCCTATTGCATGTACTGCAGCCCGGTCCATTATTGGGTCAGTCCCAAATTGAACCTCTGAAGATTCACTTTGATAATCGGCGACACGATTCCCGGCGTCGTTCGATCTTTCACACTGAACAAGTACTTCGAGCTTGTGTAGTGCGGGACTCTGAATGACTTGAAGCATGTAGCGACCAGGTCGCATGACATTTTGTGCATCACTGGTAACTTCGCCATGTTTGTTGCAACCTTTTTATACTTATCTGTTGAGCAATTGAGGAGTATAGCAATGACACATGGACTACCACATATTAAGCGCAAACAGAACCTCATTGACGCTCTCATGGACCACTCCTGCAAAGCAGCGTGTCTGGCAGACTATTTCAAACAAATCGCTATACCGCGCAATGGTCCGTTCGTTCACCGCACCTTACCCGCACTCATACCTGACACCGCGCAATAAATAAATATCTGATCAAAGTTTTCTGGTAGAGTGTTTCAGTTTCTGTATTAAACTTTTATGGAAAATTACAGCTGTTTGCAAAAGTAATGACACTCATCAAAAAAATTATAAATAAACAAACTTTGATCTGCCGGATTGCCGAGCTCTTTTCTCACTCAATTCCCGGCCGTTTGCGCTGATTTTGGGCGCGTTAGACGCGCTTTTGAACGCGCTTGTCGTCCATACCAATTTGACTCGGTAAAACGACGAGTTTTTGATTGTCAAAACTCCAGCTGGCTGCTTTGGGCCGAAATTCCAAACAGCTCGTTCTCAGTCATTTCGGGCCCGGCTCGCTTGAATCCAAGCGATTCTGAAAGCTGAAATCTGGGCAACCATGGCTATGCAAATGAAACCTCTGGCACACCTGATTTGCTTCGACAATAATGGAATTATGCTATGGTATGGAATGGTCAATACTGAGGAACAATTTCACCATGTAACCAAAATTTTACATACCTCAGGTCTATGTCTCAGTATTACCTCTCGAACGAATACGTGATCATCCAAATTGCCTCAGAATTGACCGAATACAAAGCAATTCATGCTTTGGTTGAGAACATGTACAACGAAATTGAGAAAACCGAATTTTTCGGAATTGCCATGAGTGCTGAGCATGGTTCGAAAGCGCTGCTTAACAGCTTTCGAACGCACGTAGATCCATATGAATCGGGGAAGAAATGTGTTGGGAATGCGCGCCGCAATCTGCCAGATCAAAACTGCTCTTCTTTCATTTATTTTTAGACAGTGTCATTACTTTTGCAAACAGCTGTAAACAACTAAGTTAATTAGCCCTGTCCAACTGCGTCCTCCGGTTTCGGTTGCCTCAATTGGCCCACCTCTCCTTCTCCTTTTGAGGTCTCTTCCTCTACTTCGTCAATTCACCTTCCAATGTCAGACACTTCTATGAATTGCAACCTATTCCGAAGGACTTCAAGTTCAGGATCGAAGTTCAGTATCCCAGATTCCCTTTGCCCAAAGAATATTGCTGTCCTGCCCTCCACACATTGGGGTATCCTTGAGTCTCGCACTATCATACCTATTATGGTGGCTGGTTCTGGGTTCCTGAATATCACAGACCATACAGATATTGATACAGCGCTGCTGAGTCTGTGCCCAAAGACCCACTCCATGATCCCTAGTGTGTTCCCTTGAGTGCTTTCCATCATAATCTCATTAACACAGTAGATGACAACGACTGTGAGCATGTACCTTTAGTTCTGGAATCAACCAACGGTCTTCTGCCCGATTACGGTGAGGATCATCTTGCTGTAGCTTCACGGATTTTGATAAGCTTTCAGAAAAAAATGGTCAGAGATCTGTGTTCACCATTGACAGTTCATCGTTCACCATCCACCATCTACCGTGCATCGTTCATTTCACAGTTCAATGTTCACAGTACAGAGATACTCGAAGTGCAGTGACCATTCATAGAAGTAGTACAACGAGTATCCCCGGATATGTATCAATCGTTCCAACCAGTGTGTCCACTCCGAACGTTTATTCCGAAGAACTTTGACTTCCGGAGGTACCAAATTCTTTGGCCCCGCCCCGAGTCATAAAAGCTTTTTTTCACTGAATATTACGTGCTCTGTGAACGTTGTTTGACAACCATACTTTGTTGTTGCGCGCTCGGAGGCTGAGCCGGCGCGCTCCATTGTCATACTTTGCCGAGGGTAGCCGAGATTGGCCAACAGTCCCACAGTTGCAAGTTGCAATCCATTTAAATCAACATGTCCTGCAATAAGGAACTAATACTGGTCTATTTTACAGGGTTGGTGTTTGGCACAACAGGAGAACTAATGCGAGGGGACACTTTTCCAAACCCATAATTTGATCTCCTCACCTGAATACCAAAGGGGGAGGCATGCCAATATTCCGCAAATATCATTCTGCCACTTGGTTCAAAACATCCTATAATTGCGATATATTGGTACTTGAATATTTGGCCGGTGAATGCGGCTTCCGCTGGATTGAAGGCTGAAAAGTCCAAATTATGTAATCAAACCCAAATATGGGAATCAACGCCAACCCCATCAGCCGCACAAGGTACATCACTCAGCTGATCAGTATATGGAATTTACATACAACTTTGAGGTGTCATACGAAAAATTGGAACGATACAGAGAAGTTGTTTCGAGAGAATCACGTCAATTTTTCGTTTGTTTTCCACTTTTTATGTGCTTGGTGCCGATGGTAGGTATGCCATGACATTTCTTTTCTGTTTTTCGTCTTGTCTGACAGTTATTGGGTCCATTGTGGTGGAATTGTGGCCAATTTTTCGCTCAACTCCGGTCACGTGAGTCCATCAGCCACAACAAACTTTGAGGTTTTCAAGAAAGATGCTCAAAACTTTTTTTGGTCCAGTAAATGACCCTTCCACTTTTTGCCCTTGGGTTTTTTCCCTCAAGTTGTCCCCAGCAAGCCACCCATCAATTTTTCGCTCTACTCCATCAATTTTTCGCCTCACCTCTAAAGCTTTTTTACTTGAAGCACCCTTGCAGGTCCATACTCATTTTTGGGTGCTGTATTCTCTTACCACAAAAGAGTTGCACCTCGCCGGAATCGAACCTGGTGACCACGGTCATTTTTCGCGGGTTTCACGTGATGCGTGCCCAAATCCTGGGCACGCATCACATGTCCTTTTTTTTTTTTTGGTATCTGCATTTTTATACTACTATTTGGAACACTCTTGAAGTGATTAACATGGCCCCTGCACAAGGATGACACACTTTTCCGGAGTGGTAGACCTACGGGTCTCAATATTTATGCTCCTTTTAAGTTTTTACAAGGAGTGTTGCAAGCCCGAAGTAGCCAAGTTTCACGAGATTCCAACTTTTTTTGGGCTCGGAACACTCCTTATAAAAAGGAGCATAAGTATTGAGACCGGTGTGTCTACCACTCTGGAAAAATGTGTCAACCTTGTGCAGGGGCCTTGCTAAAACACCAACAGATTAGACAGATGCTTCACTACATGACCAAACAAGTTAACAGGACCTGCAAAATATTCAAATACCTGTACAAACTAGAATTAGATAGTATTGCCACACAAGACTAGAAAAATAATAGGTCAAGGGGGACGTTGGCGTCGGTAGTCGGAGGTCGCAAAAGTACAAAAATGTATGTCCTCAACAGAGAGTTTGCCTCGGATAGGGCTGACTTGGAATTACAGCCGATGTCAGTACCGAGGGCGCGGATCGAAATTTTCTGTTTTGGGATGTTTCCAAAAATTACCTATATCTCTGCCAGTTCTTCACCAATTCACATGAAAACTAAATAGATCTACTCAGCTAATTCATGCACAATTAGTGGTAGAGAGGAACTTGCGAAAATATTATGTATTAGGTAATTTCTGTTTTGGGGCTGTTTTTGCACTGAATACCGTTTAGCATGGTGAGAACATTTCCCAGTGACCTAGAATTTTGGGAGGGACAACATGTATATGTTATGAAACAAGCTATAGAGCCAGAACTATATGAAATGTCCAGATGAATGTGATCTTGGCAATATCTCTGAAAGCCAAAAACTGCCAAATGTTTTCACTGGAGCTAGAAGGACTGTAACTAAATTATCCTCACTTCTGGCTCTATCACATGTTTTTTTCAGGTATGCATGGTGTCTCTCCAAAATTCTAGGTCACTGGGACATGTTCTGGCCATGCTAGACGGTATTCAGTGCAAAAACAGCCCCAAACAGAAATTACCTAATACATAATATTTTCGCAAGTTCCTCTCTATCACTAATTGTGCATGAATTAGCTGAGTAGATCTATTTAGTTTTTATGTGAATCAGTGAAGAACTGACAGAGATATAGGGAATTCTTTGGAAACATCCCAAAACAGAAAATTTCGATCCGCGCCCTCGGTACTGACATCGGCTGTAAATTCATGATAACACTCAGGGTAACATCATAGTTGGCCAAAAACTCAGAAGATCTTCCTCTTCCTTTCACAACAACAAGGACCCTAATTGAATGCCAGGTGCTGCAATAGCTTGTACAGGTCTAGCATACTTCAACAGCTCTGCTCACTCAGCCTAAGACAAGCATAATGATAACTGAGTACTTGGTACAACATATAACTGCTGAGTAGTTGCTGATTGGTAGGCATTCCCTGTCTGATGTGTTGCCCATGCGTGAATTCACTACTGATGTCGCATCTGAAACACACACCAGGCCCGAAATAATCCAATCTTATTTTGGAGAGTGACAGCAGTAATTACTTCGTCACCAAGAACATTGCAATAAAGCTACAGTCTCTGCATCCTTCGTTGATACTGCCCCTGCTTGAAAGACATAGGTATTTCAAGAATGTGATTATCACAACTGCGGCTTGTGCATACATTGTCGGTCGGATAAGATCGCGATGAATCTTGTCAGTGGTACGCCATCAATATTGCTGAAAATTTCTGAGGCCGAATAGCCGCGGCTCTCAAACATCTCAGTCCTGGACTGATATTGCTGTTTGCCCTGCTAGGCCAGAGGCATTACCACCGCAAAAAAGAAAAGAAAAGAAAATTTATCTGCATCTTCAATTTTCCGTATTCAGATTACAAAGTATTTGTTTGGAATTCCGAACATAAAATTTTATATGTTCAGACTCCGAACACAGAGTCTGCAAGAATATTCCTTTTTGGGAACGGCTGCATAATCTCATTCGTTTCGAGATCAGCTGCAATCTTGTGAGTGGATCAATTCATGGATGGTCTGTGAATGTATGTATGTAATCAGAACCAACATTTAGTTGCATGTTCAGATTACTTATAAAATCTTTGTTCGGATTCCGAACATAATTTTCTATGTTCGGATTCCGAACACAGAATCTTCAGATGTTGATTCAATAATTTTGGAATCCAAACACTGCTTCTCTATGTTTGGAATCCGAACATCCATATCCAAGTGCGGTGAAGTAAAAAGGGACATATGGGAAGATCAACATTCGACTGTGGGCTCTCGGCATCTGGTCGATAACAGCTCTGTCGGTTTGGCAAGCAAAGAAATAAAGCACAGTACACATCTAAGATGAGCTTGTTCACTGTGAAAGCACATCCCAGGATTGACACTGGTGCAAAATGAGCACAGTCCCTCACCATGTCCTGCAGTTTGCACAGTAAGAGTATGTTGTACAGAGCACGGATTCGAGCACATCCATGGTCCAGCGTGTACGGTTTTGTGTGCATTAAACGATTACAGAGTATAGGAGAACAAGTACGTATTATTCAGTGAAAAACTTTTCATACAAGTCCAGTATTAACCACAGTGCACATATTCTGCATCTTTCCCTGCAGTTTAATGTGGATTGTCCTGGCTGGCATTTGTACCTGCTCTTTTTGTGACTAAATCATAAAAGGCGGCTGAACAGCACAGGTAATTCACCATCTCAAGCTCCAATGCATTCACTTGATATTTGGTATTTAAACGAAAATGATTCTCAAGAGGCAGGTGTTGTCAGCATGCTCTCTCTGACCAAACAGTTCCAATTATTCAGTGTGGTTCAGCTGCAGAACTCGCAAAGTCGCAAATTCTTCTGATCAAAATTACATTATATGCTACATGAGTGATGTGGAGGCTCGCTTCGTATCAATGTTCGATCCGCTTGCGGTGAGAAATCTGAGAGCCTTAGCGGTTGCCACCATTGCGGCAGTGGCATTGCCAGTGATGAGTAGGAAGGCCGACCTTTTAGGGGCACTGTTGAAACATTCATGCCAATCAATCTGTGAACCTGTGGACAATGTAGTGTAAGTGTAGTGGTAAAGCGGGATAGTCTTGAAGCCTTTTAATCTTGTCTGAATCTGTTGGCCGATGGCGGTGCCAGAAAATATTTATCGACTATATCAGTTCGTAAACTCGGTAACATTTCATCAGAAAAAAATTATAAAACGACATTTCTATGTTGGGCTCAATGAGCAACAAGCAAGTCGGTTTGGAGATGTAATTGTGGTCCTAATTCCGTAAGAATTTCTCTAACATCTGGCGGGCTCAATGTGAGCTGGTCGACGTGCGAGCGTCGAATATAGCAAACCTTTGAGCCGTGGTTCCAGTGCCTCTAATTCTAAATACAACCTTCAAGTCGACATTATCGAAGAAATGGAACATTTATGCAACGTGAGTGGGGGTTCATGTGCAAACTGAGCCAGCACAAGATCCAGTATCATGAAAATTAGAATGGAGGGCCAAGTGGAACTGTTCAACTGGGTGGATTTAAAACCTGGTGTGGAAAAAGGTACCAGGTGTGCCCAGAGGGCCTTAGTATTTCTGTCTGTGCGGCGAATTGAGATCGGTGGGTCCACACGACATCACGTCTCACGAAAATCACCGGTCCACTGAGTTTGAATTTGTCCTCCATGGCGCACATCACAAAATGCAGTCACCAACGCTCCTGTTCAGCGTGTGTTATTTTGAGGAATTCAAGGGATGGCAGCCTGGAAATGCCGCCTCAAGCTTTCGAGGCTGCCAACCGAAATCCGGAACGATATTTCTTGTAGTTTAAGAGCACATTTCGACGAAATTGAAATACCATAGCGAGACAAATTTGGTATATGTATCTACTCTGTTTGCAGCAATGACCCGTTGTTGTAGGGCATATCGAGTCGTTCAAATAGCCAGGCCGAAGGAAAGTGGGCCAAAGGCCTCGAGGTTTCATAAATTAGTCACATATTAATTCAACACCACACACTAAAATTACAAAAGGCCGTTGGCGTTTGAAAATAACAGGGCCAAATACGCCGTCCTTCGACTGTCCAACCGAATTCCACGACAAGAGTTTGCAAGGCGTTTTGCAGGCGGCTACAGATGAACCGCACGAAAGTCGAGATATTGCTTGATCCCTCAGGAGAATCCGAGTTGCTGAATGACAACGCCGTCAGTATGGACACGGTGACTTGCAGTGAAGAAAAAGAAAAAAGAGACGCACCATCTTCAATGCACGATATGCGTCACGGACCCTCGACCCAAATCGCAAGAAAGCCTGCTTTGAATCTAAGACGGATGGTCAGGGCACGCGATGCGAAAGGGAAGAAGCGACACACCGAGTATTCCACATTAAAGATCCTACTTGTACGCGTCGTCCATGGCGCCGTCTCTTGCAGCAGGGATCGCGCGCCTCGCGCAAACGCAGCGCAGCCCGATGTCGCGAGTATGTGCTCTCCATTTCCTTGCACTCCCGCCCCACCGCCTCCGTGTATTTGGACCAGCTCTTACGACGCGCGGTGGGGAGAGGAAGGACGTGAGGACGCGGGCGTCCTCTGCGCCGATGGGGTGGGAGGGCCGGAAATCCATCGCGCATTCAAGACGCAGCGCGTACGCATCCATAGCCACCCCTCATCTCCCGCGCATGCGCACCTCGGGCACGGACTGCAACGCCGATAGGAGACAAGAAGCACATCATCCCGCGGCGCCAGGCCCTCCGCGCGACTGGGCCGAGCATCGTGGACGCGGGACGGGGTATCCGAGCGCGGAAATGGCGCGCAGCTACACATCCACTCCCTCCCTCCCTCCGCCTCCTTCCCTCCGCCTCCCGCCTTCCGCGCATGAATTGGACGGGTAATCCGTGGCGCGTTCGCGTCCTGCACATGTCCTCACGCCGGGGACGAATGGGAATGAGGTGTGAAGAAGGCCGAGGAGAGGAATGTCATGACTGAAGACAATTGGGCTGAGGGAGCAGCGTGCGGACGCAAAGAGGAATCCACGCGCATAGAGCTGTGCGTACGCGTCTATAGCCATCCTCCATCCGTTTCATGCGCACCTCGGACACACAAGGCTAGGAGGACGTCGTCGTCCGACGCCAGGTGGTGTTGAGAAGAGGAGTCGACTGAGGCGATAGCAGGAGTCGCTGCTGCGTGCGTCGACGGGGCTCCCGTCGTGCGTACATGTACTGGCCAGGTGGATCTCGGGTACGAAAGCGAGCGCGGTGGGGGCGAAGCGGCGAGGCGCAAGTCGTCATCCGCGACGAGACAGATGATCCTCTGCACAACTGGGACGAGCAGTGTGCGTACACGAAGCGAGGCATCCGAGCGCAGATATGCGCACTCGAGAAGAGCGCACCAGTACGAAGGGCATCGCGGCGGAGGCTCAGAGGATGTGGAGAGTCCGCTCCGCGGGAGGTGCTGAGAAGAATGTGCTGCCCTTCGCTTCTGGCTCTGGGGACAACGCGTTCCTCTGTCGCGTCGAGAGCACCGGAGTCGGAGTGCTCCTCCACCGGCTTCCGCAGCTCCTCGGAATCCTTCCCGTGTATCGGATGGCCACGGTGCAACCCCCACACCTTGCGCTAGGACGAAAAGTCCGCTACGACGCCAGGAGGAGTGGCGGCTGCGTTAACAATCTCGGGTACGACAGGGAGCGCGGTGGGGGCGAGGACGCGAGGCGCACACCGTACTTCGCGACGACAAGACAGATAAAGCTCCGCGCCGCTGGACCTAGCAGAGCGTACGTACGTGGGCGTCACGCTCGGATAGGACGCAGTGTGTCTCCATTCTCTCACTCGAGAAGAGCGCGCCGATACGAAGGGCAGCGGGGCGGAGGAGGCGAGGACATCAGGGAGGAGTGTCATCCGCGGCGACGGGTGGGCGGGACGTTGGGCTGCATCGATGGGAAGGAAAAGACCTCAGGCTGGCGCAGCGAGGAAGAGGAGAGCGCGCGACGGCGGGAGGAGCAGCGTGTGTGCACAGAGGGAGGAGTGCATCGTAGAGAGGAAGGTGATCCCGAAAGTGACGATGCTGCATCCCCCGCCGCCAGCCGTCGCGGTACGTCCACAGAAAGCGTCCGACATTCTCCTGCCCACTCGTCCGTGCTAGCGCGACAGAGCGCCCACAAAACACCCGCTCCTGGGCGTCCTCCATATCTCTACCGCTTGGATGACGAGGAGGTGGGACAGGGAGAATGCAGGCAAGAACGAGGTACCGGCATGCGGTGTAGCGGAGAACGAGAGCGGAGAGGCAGTCTGGACTCGAGGAGGATTGCTACGAGGAGATGGATGAGCGCGAGGGAAAAAATGAGTAGGGAGGGAAGGGGACGTACCTCTATACTAGTAGCATCCTCTGCTCACCCATCGCGATCTCCCCCGAGAA
This sequence comes from Mycena leptocephala, assembly GCA_029378395.1. Taxonomy (NCBI): domain Eukaryota; kingdom Fungi; phylum Basidiomycota; class Agaricomycetes; order Agaricales; family Mycenaceae; genus Mycena; species Mycena leptocephala. Next base: position 818 of record JARJLF010002744.1, on the reverse strand, counting down.
CTGAATCGTAGCTCGATATTAGAGGGACGAAGGTACGCCACGTGCGAATCGTCCCCCTTGACGCCGGGCGCTCTGCTTCTTCCCGACGACATTCGACCATCGGCGTCACTATGCGCCACGCGACACTCGCGCTGCGATACAGGCGACGGTGATTCTTGCCTGCACAGCAACGGCGTTGGTGTAGATCCTAAACGCCGGGCTTGAATTCGATGTGGACTTGCAAGGAAGGGAGGGAGTGACGCCGTGCAGGGTCTCCTACATCTGCGCGTCGATGGCAGATAGGAGCGAGCGCGGTATTTGTGTTAGCAGTGGAGCACGACTGAAAGATTTAAGTGGAGGGATGACTAGGGAGCGCAAGGGCGGTGAAGTGGGATTAAATCTGCATTGCTCCTAGTCGGACATTATACAGAGCCAGGCTAACCCGGGGTATAGACGCGAGAGCTCTGCCAGGATGTTAGGATAAGGACACAACTGGGGCTTTGCGATGTCGCGCAGTGTGGACCAAGTGTGGACGACGCAAAAGGAAGCGACAGCGTGGCAGTGTTGATTGGCAGCCGGATCAATTGACTCCTTGCTGTCAACTTTGACCGTCCTCTCTCTAGTCCAGTGCATAGTGAATCTAGCACCCAGCCTTCAACATTCCAATGCTTCTCAACCACAAATAATTCATATGGCCCTCCGGGCATTCCTGGTACCGCTTACCTGTACCCATACCTGTTTACCGGTACCTGGAACAGAAAAAGGGAGCTATTGCACGAATCCTCCGCCTACTCCGTGCTGTGCGAGGTCCCACGAACCCCTGACGTACCCATTTTACG
>JARJLF010002743.1:0-29946 GCA_029378395.1 Mycena leptocephala | reverse complement strand
CCCTCCTTTCGCTGACTGCCGCAAAAGTAAATTCGTCGCTGGCTTTTTCCAAGTTTCAGCATTTTTCAGCTTGATCTCCACGGCGAGTCAATGCAAATATACCACTCCTTGTCTTCTATCGTGAACAAATCTCTCGCCACGGAAGTGCACTAAATCATCGGTGATACCCGTTTTTATGAGCCTGGCATAATTCATCAGGAAAACCGGCACCCGGCATGTAGCTATGCAGTGTTAGATAGAGCCCATGTACCTATGGGCTACTATACAGCGCTGCATTTAGCCTCTGCTGCAACATTTTGTATGTGGTTGGTAGTCTCTCGTAGACAGGCGCTTCAATACAAATACATCGGCTTGTCGAACCTTTTGTTTCTACCAACTACTCGCCGGTTTCACATTTTCACCACCCTCCTCAGTTCGCAGCGGCGGTATTGATTCGTGATCAGTTGTCGTCGTGCCCATCGTCTGCTCCATGCGAAAGAGTACCGTGGCTGATGAAGCAATTGTATTGTTCTGAGCAACAAGCTTCTTTGAACGAAATGGTGGAAGACCAGACTTAGAGCTAGGAGTGAGCCAAAAGTGGATAACCGGCGAAAAATGACGAGCCATACCCGTGGCGGATGTAGTCGCGATAATTTTATATATGACCTCACCACATCGATGCCTGCATAGATTACTGGCTCGGTACCTAAATATCATAATGATCTCGATGAGGATGAAGATCACTGAACTTTCGTTAGCGTGACTTGACCAGTCGAAGGAAGAAATCAATCCGTACGAGGAAATACGAAGTTGGTGCTGGCAATCCAGAACAGTGTCTGCAGCTTGCTCGCATAAGATTTTGAGCCTGAGATGAGTTTGAGATTAATTCAACATAACATATGCTTCAAAGTCCGCACTCACTTTTTGAGCGGCCCAAGTAATGCGCTCAATTGCAAGACCCCCGGTGCGTAGTTGTGATCGCGATGCCAGCCGAGCTTCCACAGAAAGAGAAATGACACGTAACTTGAACCCGTCATACTTTGTCAAAACAACGTTAAGTGTTCCGCTGAATCTGGCATACCTGTTGTCCGCGAGTTCCAGGAATAAGTCCGCTTTGAACAGGGACTTTGGGAACTGTGAGAGGATAACATACTGGTTTTCAGCACCAGCGAGTAGCAGTCGCGTCCATGTCACACAATATAGGATGTTGACCGCCACACGGCCCGCCTTGATTGTGATAGGGAACGCAAGCAATAGAGGCAATCTGTGTCGTGGGAAGACAACTGCGATGCGCAACAAGAGGACGGCCTCCGAAAACCAGGGCAACCATTTATCGAGGTAAAAATAAATGAGGTCTGCAGGGGTGTTACATTCGTGTTGGTAAATATATTCGCACTCACTTTCTGCCCTGTTAATGTTGCTGAATGGGGACAAGATACTCCGTATCTGGAAATGTAAGGACACTGCGGTGGTGATGATCCCCAGCGAGACAGCCACAACATTGAGTATGAAAATTGGTTTGCGCCGGGACTGTGGAGTTGATAGCGCGAACAAAGAACCAGGAGGGGGATAAGGATTGTGCCCAATATCGTCGTTATCACAATGAAAGCAATCGCCGGACGTATGGCCTGGGCAAATGTCGCGATGATAGCCTGAGGGTCAACCGAGGCAATAGGAATGGCAGTGGACGATGATGTAGACATTGTCCGTTGGAAACCTTTGCCTCGCCTTGTTATACCGTCTATATGCAGGGTTGTGCGATGAGATCATCATAGTTATATCCCGCGCCGCTAGATAGATGAACTTTTTTCGATGCACCGCATCTTCCGTTGATGACGGAAACATCTCTTTGACCATCCCATACATTACATAGTAGATCCATGCCTTGCTGGCAGTGCAGGCGAACCTGTGCAGGAAAGTAGCGATCACATACCGTACGCGGTAAGGGCAAATAAATTGGATTTAAAAGAAAAAAAAAAAAATTGAGGAGTTGTTCAAGTATCACTCTTTTGGCTTTTAGTCTCTTACACAGGTGCTACAGCAATTCAGTGCTCGCAGCATGTTGTATCTGCCTTGGCATCGGAAACAATCTCTCGCCATTGGAAGTTGTACTGAATGCAGCGGTGCATAACCGTTTCTATGAGGACCTGATACATGAAGAAGTTCTAAATCTGCCTGGTATCAATCTATGATCAATGGCGCCAGTGTCGCAAAAATCCAATTTCGGTTACTACCTATAACCTTATAACCCGCCTGCTTTCCCTATGAGATTCAAAAGGCCCTATCTCAGGTTATAACACTTTTGCGACACAGGATGGTAAAAAATACATGTAGTTCCGTGGCAAGAGGAATGTTTCTTTACGACTGCAATCTTCGAGAGCATTCATGAAACAGCACACAGGTATGAGAATCACTTTATTTGTTTCGTAAGCTGCGGCGGAAGTCTATATAAAGTCCCAGTGGTCGTCCGAAGCCTTCTAAACTTCGCTTTGGCTCATTTGAAACATCAGAATTGACGATTGGCCCTTATGACTTGACCGTGGTGCCACCGCTCTTGTCGCTCTACGTACGGCACAGCGGCCTTCCGTCACGGCAGAAGTCACCTTCTCTTCATAAAATTACGTTCTCTATCAAAAGCCTTTTCAAACTCCGCTCATCGGCTCCACTTGCCGAGACCCGCCTAAAGTGACATTCAACTTATTTAGGATCCCAACCAAAACAATTTTGAGCTCAATTTCCAAGTGGAGAAACGATGAAATGAGAGGATAATGGGCGTTCAATCTCTCTTTGATGCCACGCGATCTGCGGGGCTGGCTCCTACCTCCACATCTGATGTGGATGCATGCCGCGGTCCTCACACAATCACTTCTCTTGCACATCTTCTTCAGATAAACTCGCGACATGGAAAATTCACTGTTTGCCGGTGGGAAATTTGTTTATGATTTATTGACATCTCGCTCCGTCTCCGAAGACAGCCAACAGCAGATTTGACTTAATTCGATATACAGGAGCGCGGTAGAACTTGAAGCTTGAGTCAATGTGTGTTTGACATTCTCGACTCCGAGCCTCCTCTCAAGGATCCTTGTGAGAGAGCAGGTCTGCCAGCCGATCCAAATTCTCCCGTATTTCAAGTTGCAGATTTGTCGTTGCATCAAAGTCTGTATCATTTTGAGATTCAGGCTTCACCGACGATTGGTCAGGAAAGAATAGCTGTCGGCGTCCTCGGCCATGCGGTGAAGTTTGTGTGCGGCTTGTTTATGTAAAATTTACCAATTTATTCGCCAATCAACAAGTCCGACACCGCGATTGCCATTAGGCGACGCCTTCAGCAGATCTAATCAGAGTTTGTCTCAAACTTCCATCTCGGTTCGGGTGGTTTTTGTATCCTGAGAGTGGGTAAATACCAAAGCTAAGTTAGGATGATCCCAGAGAAAAGATCTGCCTGAACTATGCCCGCATTCCTAACCTCTATTCAGCACGAAGCACACATCCCACAGCGCGGAGAATGCACAATAAATTTTGCGTGTCCATTTGCAAGTTCCAAATCAGCGTCGAGGGTAGGCGCACCGACGTCGTCCCAGAAGCTGACGTGCTACGTTCAGTCGCTCCTGATCTTTGGGTGGGCCCGTAACGCACATATAAATAGGTCCTTCCCTCTCCAAAACATCCTGCGTCGCCGTAGTATCATAATTGACACAACATCCGCGGTGAGCTCTTTCATGAACTTCACTCTCTCGTCGGAGCCCGCGGACGCGATGACTTTCAAGCCATCTTATTTGGCGAGTTGTACGACCATTCTATTCATCATGTGAGTCTGGGAAGGAGGCTCGACGAGAAGCTGAACTGACGAGACAGCTGCGCCTGCGCCGGTGGTACGAATGTGATTTCTCCCTGTAATTAGTTAAGATATTCTGCACGCAAAAATTAATGGATGACAACGAGCCCCCTTGAATATTCTCTTCAGCCCGTCAACGCTGCGTGGCCTGTACCAAGACATGTGTATATATATTTAATATGCTTCGCCGGTTAAAAGGGAACCGTACCAGTCATGCCCGCAGCTCTAAGGTGCACTGACCAGCTCAATTTGGGTCTGTCTCTATCACCTCTATCATCTTAAAGCGGGGACAATCATGTGTCCTTGTGGGCTTGGTTTTTCATTTCAGCCATGGAAATTAATCATGTCTGGTGACGCACACAGACTACAGTGGGCCGCGGATATGGCTCCCGATCTCGACACCAGCAATTTCAGAGCGCAGAACAATGCCGATGCCGCCGTTCTTCAGCCTGTTCAAAAAAATCCTGTTCATTCAACACTAGGAAGGCGTGCGCATCAGGAAACGCACGGTTATCCCAATGTGAACGGCGACTAAATGTCGAATGATGGTGAACTACTTCGCAAATATATAAGTTTATTGCCAAACCATCGCCTAGTGGGATTATGCGGCGCGCGCATGCGTCGGCGTAGGCATGGTCCACAGAAAGGACGAGAAGTTTGACTAAGTAGGAAACCCATTCAGAGGTACGTTTTTGAGATCCATGGTATCGTATGCGGCAGTTTCGCCGGGCACGGGGTAGTAATCTGACCACGAATGAAATGGGGGCATTAGAGGGACGGAAAGGACGGACCTCGTGGTACGTTGTTGAAGATAAAACGGCCGTTTTTTACTGGTGCTATTTGAAGAGATGAAATCTTTGGCGTGCATCGGTACTCTTTATAAGGATTGCTTATCGGAGCAAGGTCCGACACTCTGGATCAGCGCATTCTCAGCGTTGGCGGCTGGGAGCTACCCGTGAAACTGGCCAGTGACCTTCGCTTTGGATACAAGCCAGTGCGCGATTGATATCTTAACTGAGAAATCTGTATTTGGTGGCGAGATGCCTTGAAAGCTTCGCAACTTTCCTGAAAGTACAGCGAAGCACAAGATAGAGCGCAGACACGAGAAAATCATCGAGGACGCGACGATTCGTGATTTTGCTGGCTGAGCAGAAAGCAAGCCGGGAGATACGGCAGTAAAACAAACTGCCACGAAGTTGAACGCGCGACTAGACATTCTGAACGAGTAGCGAACAAAAGGTGAAAGCGCCAGCAGAGGACGGTGCACACCCGGCACTGCCACTGATGCTATGTACAATTACCCAAATTAGCAGCAAAGAACGCCTTAACTGCGTAGAACCCCAACTAGGATTCGCACAACTTCAAGAAGCACCCAGAAGCCAGCAGACGAATAATGCTTAAAAGATATATTTTGCTATTCAAATACGCATTTTGTTTTGTATTGAAGTAATTACTCTGCTCGATTCACGATGGTAGCTGCTATAGCTACCCAAAGATCATCCTCCAGAAATTGGTACTATGGCAATAAGCAATAAGGTGTGTATGGATACAAGAAAAAGGTCCGTGGTATCATCTTCTTTCTATTCGATTTAAACGTCCACGATGAGGGAGGGAGGGATTTACAAGCCGAGGGTGGCGAGGGTGAGGCCGAGGGCCAGCGAGCGGAGGAGGCCGGCGACGTCGACGAGCCTGTGCGAGGAAGAATTAGGAATGCCGGCGAAAAGAAAAAATAGTGGGTGGACGACGTACAGGGTCGCAACGAGATTGAGGACACCGGCGAGGAGGATCTCGAGCCCGAGGAGGACCTGGTTGAGCGAGGTGTCGACGCCGGCGAGCAGGCCGCCGAGCGCGGGGATGGAGGCGGCTTCGCCGAGGAGCCCGTCGAGCGCGTTGGTCACGTCCTGCGAGCCGCCGCGTCAGAATGAAATGTTTCGAAAATGAGCTGTGTACGCACGGTGAGGATGCCAGCGACGAGGTTGGCGATATCATCGTCCGACTGGCGCTTGCGGAGCTCGACGGGCGAGAGCGTGGCGAGCGACGCGGTCGCGGTGTCGAGGGCGGCGGTGAGCTCGTTGATGAGAGGCGTCACGGTCGCGTCGGTGGCCGTTCCGCTGGAAACCAGTGAAGCTGTGGAATCTGTGAGCGAAATTTAAATTTAAATCGGACGGTGGGCGCACTGATTTGGGGGAGGATCGAGTCGGTGGAGCCCTTGAGAGTGTTGAACACGGTCTCGATGTCGGCGGTCGTGCTGCGCTTGTCGACGAGGGCGACGCCGGCAGCGGGAGTGGGGCTCGCGGACACGAAGGTCGTGGAGAGGAGGAAGAGGGATGCAAAACGAAGGGCGAACATTGTGGATTAGGTGGGAGTGGGTAGTGGGTGTGGTAGATGTAGGTGTTGTAGAATGTTCACTGGATGATTTTTTTGCTTGAGCGGCAGTTGCCTTTATACCTTTGGGACTCGGAGGAACCCGTCATCTCAGCGTCATTTGCGAACAGGCGCGGTGCAGCGTTGGTGGATGTTATTTTTTTCGCGTGGTAAGTTGGGGTGGGAAACATCAACCAAGCACCATTCCCCAAATGGAGAACGCCGTAATTCTGCGTGATGTTGGCGTGAGGTCAGGGGCGGGGACGATTCTCACATTGAATCTGTGAAGGTTAAAATCGAATGGCAGAAGTACGACGAGTGAGAACCTTCCAGTGGCCGCACATTCGCCGCACCATCACGTACCTCTCTCAGAAAACCAACATTCTTCGACGCAGGTGAGAACCAGAGAAGTTATAACGCTGCTCCACGAACGTTGCTCCACTCTTGAAATTCATGTCAGCAGGAAAAATAAGCTTTCTTCGGAGGCTGTGAAGGGGTTTCAAACTACGTCCGGTGAGCCTCGTGTACCGTGGAGTAATATACGAGCTGAAAATAAATGACGGACTTTACACTGTAATTGCCGGGTCCTGATGGAGCGCGTAGAATTTTCAGTCGCGCGCCTTCGCGCGCGCTGTGAGAAAAGAAAGGCGTCATGAGGCGGAGCCAAATTAAATTATATGGGGAAGAGTAGTACCACTGCCGTGGTGACGAGCTTTCTGAGGTTTCCATTTTGTTCTCTTCTTGGTTTTCAAGCCCAGTCAACGAGCTCGAGGAACGGGGAGTTCTAAACATACGCAGGAAGCCGCGAATAGAACGCGCAGAAATAGGACTGGCACCGACAGAATATGGCAAACCTTGACTTGATGCACGGAGATCATGTCATGACATCAGTTACTTAGTCAGCGGTAAACGTCGGTGGAGTGGGCAAGCGCGGGAGCACTCTGGAGCACTGGACGTCGGTTCCGAGATGAAAATGGAAGCACAGCAACAAGCACCGAAGGACGGAGGTACGAAATCCCGAGCGGCGAGCGTGGACTAAACTTGGGATTGAACAGAAACACCGGCATGCGAGTTGGAAAAAAAGTCCGGACAGAACAAGGACAGAATGTACATTTTACGATTCAAATCAAGTTTACAGCAGCGCATGCGTGCTTGGTGTTCGGATGGAAAAAATAATAACTTTGATTTACGCGAATCCCTGAAGACGCAAGACGCAGGTCAGAACCATAAGGGAAAAAAAAGCGAGCTCGTACGCACCCCATTAACCCGCACGTTCTGCCCGTTGACCCATTGCGCGGCCGGGCTGGCGAGGAAGGACACCACCGGTGCGATGTCGTCGACCTGGCCCAGCCGGCCGCTCGGAGCGGCTTTGGCGATCATGTCGATGACGCCCTGCGGCTTGCCCTCGCGGAAGAGCGGCGTGTCGACGGGTCCGGGAGAGATGGTGTTGACAGTGATGCCCTTCGCGCCGAGGTCCTTGGCGAGGAGGCGCGAGATCTGTTCCACGGCGCCTTTGGAGGCGGTGTACACGAGCGAGTTGGGGTTGGCGCCTATACAATTGTCAGACGCGTTTTTTTAAAAAAAAGAAAAAGAAATGCGACAGGACGCACCCGTGGCGACAGTAAGGCTGGTGGAGAAGAATATGATGCGCCCGCCCGCTGGATAAACAAAATCGTAAGCACGAGTTGTTGTAGGCACGAGAAATTCGACGCACGCGTAGGGAGCAGCGGTGCGGCGGCCTTGGCGAGGAATAGCGGCCCCTTGACGTTGATCGCGAAGTGCTCGTCATAGAACGCCTCGTCGACATCTGCCAGGAGCCTTGAGCCCATGATCCCGGCGTTGAGTACGAGGATGTCAATGCGGCCGAATGCCTTGACGGCCTCGTCGATGAGATGCTGCCCGCCGGTGACCGTCGAGACGTCGGCCTTGACCGCGATGGCGGATCCGCCGGAGGCCTCGATGGCAGAGACGACTTCGTTGGCGGCCTTGACGTTGCCAAAGTAGTTGACCACCACCTTGGCGCCTTGCTCGCCCATGTGTTTGGCGATCGCAGCGCCGATAGAACGCGAGGAGCCAGTGATAACGGCGACTTTATCTGTAAGATTTTGGTTAGAGCGCAGTCGCGATAAGGAAATCGAGCAAGTACTTGCCTTTCAAAGAGGTAGACATTTCAGGTAGTGCGCTTGAGTCTGGGAGGTCGTAGAGAGTAGATGGGAAGTGTAGAAGATTGCCTCATCGAAGAGATTTATATAGTCGACAGGAAGTGGGCCGCCGTTGCGCCGCCATGCATCGGTCGTCATTGGATCACTGGATTTGTCAGCCTTAGAAGTGGGTCATCAGCCCGCTCGGAAATCTCCGAAATCACCAAACCGGAAAAATCCATTTGTCCCACTTTTTGGTCTCGCAATACTGGTATTAGTTGTTGTATATTTTTTTAGTGGTCCGTTTTTGACCCAACCTTGAAACTGCGCATTAACGCGCCATACAACAAGACGTCGGGTCAAGGTGGGTCACCGGTTTGAATGGTGGGTTATTGCATCGGCATACGACGCGTAACGCGGCTGGAACAGTCTCTTCAAACTTCCCACTGCAATAAACGTTCCAGTGAAAATGCCGTATGCCGCTATCTGCCGACTGCTGCCGCCATCTGCCCATTTCCGCCAATTCTGCCGCCATCGGGCAGTTGTGTAAATCTTTAGAGAATAGAGCATATTAGCAACGGCCATTTTTTGATTATAGCCTCAATTTTTTTGCTCGAGTATTTTTTTGTGGAGCTCGGTGAATATTTAACTCCGTTGGTCCAAAGTCAAGATCTCTCAACGAGTAACTTTTTCCCTTGACCAGGTAGGCGGAGCTGTAGACGGTCCTCAATGTGTTCTGCTTGTTGTCCTCTGGGCGAAGTAGGGGCACGATGATGAGGCCTAAAAGACCGCACAGCATGAGCCGAGGACGCGTTTGCCGAGATGTTGTGGAGTTCTCGTCCCAAACGGGGATTTTGTTTTGCTCAAGTTTTACTCAAGTTGTCTTTCGTTTTGATTGAAAATCATTTTTTTGGGGGTTGCTAAATATGCTCTAATCTAATAAATATTTTTGTTTTCTGCCATACCAGAGGCCCTGCGCATTGCCGCAAAAGTTGAATTCATGTCGAAATGGGGCTTGGGTCCGTGCGCGCCATCAAAGTCGGTCGGAGTTTGAATCACTCCTTGCCCTTGCTTCCTACCACCATCTCGCTTCCCGTAGCCCCAGCCTCATTCGTCTCTTGCCCTGCCTTCCCCCTCGTTCCTTCTCCCCGGCTCTTGTTGGCGCCTACCAATGCCTTTTATCCCCAGTGCCTTCAGCGCGCGCCAGGACCTCGACTGCTAGAGAACCTACGGGGCTCTTCGACGCGTCTGACGCGTTCTTATCTCGGATTTCATACACAGACATCTCCTGTGTCTGCTATCTTGATTTTACGCGGTCACAGAGGAGATTAGACGCGCGCACGCGCGATATAGCGAGTGCCTGCCGACTCCGTGTGCAGATCTACTGTAGATGCTGACTTCGAGGACTCGTCATCAGGACGGCTTGTCGATCCCGGAGATTTCCATGACTTTCTGTGGCCTCGTCATGTCCTCCCTCAACTCGCCGTTGCTGAGCGGAATTCTTGCCAAGTCAAGAGTAGGTGGATTGGAGTCAATTACGCCAGAGCAAGGTCGTATGCGGTACTCGGATACTTGCGGCAGTCTCCGCACATGCCTGGTATGTTTAGAAATACGTCCCAAGCCCACTTTAGCCTGCAGCTTGTCTATCCTTCGTTCCACGGCGACGCAATGCTGTTCTCCGATCTCTCGCGATTCCCAGCTTTTCTCGATGATTAGCTTACCAATAGCCCTCTGTAGTGTCGATCCTACCATGGGTTCCAATTTTTCCGGATCTCGCTGAGCAATGTCTGTTTCCCATCTCCTTGTCCTTGGTCCGGTCTAACTAGACTTACAGGGATCGGCCATGTGTTAAATTAATCCGCCGCGATGTAATAATTTATGTATGTCCTTATCAACCTGCTTCTCAGTTTTTATCCTTTTTCTGGGCTGTGCGCGAATAGTTTAAACCTGTCGTCCTCGAGCGATACTATTGTCGATCCAGTCTGACGCGCTCCCTATTGTGCACGAAATCTGACTTTTTTCTCTTCACGCGCTGATAGATCGTCGGCCGTGTTGTGCCTCCTCGTCCGCCGGCGAGATTCTTCAGAGCCATAATCCAGATGGTACACTATTCACTTCGTCTTCTTACTCTTCTGAGTCGTTCTGCACTGTCGTCGAGGCAATCTAGTGCTCTCCGTCGCCGCAAGGTCGCAACTCGTTTCCCTAGTTCGCAGGACTGGGCCGTTCGCGCAACGTTGGTGATATACGGCAAGTCTCAATATAGATGAATGTGCATATACTTGACTTCAGCCAAGGTTGTTCCGTCCACATACTCTGAGACGTCCGCGGGGACCACGAAGTAAGTGATCCTCTCTCCTTTCAAAAGGTGCTGATACTTCCTCGTCCCCACATTCGTTCGGCCGTGCGCACACTTGGCGCTGTGGACTCTATTCAAAACTCTGCACGCATTCTTCTCTCCTGCGGTAAGTCGCCCGGATTTATTACAGCTCATATACTATTTCGTAGGTTATCGACACATTTGCATGCAAAGTGCCCAACCCGGAGGATGCGAGGTATGGGACGAACCTGAATGACTTCTAGTATGTAGTACGATAATCTTGTGCACGTGTAGTTACTCGAATATATGAATTTGGCACCGGAATACAAAAAGGAAGCTGAGATTAGCGGGGCATATATATGCAGCGTTGAGCGCATTAGCAGCAGACATGAGCAGATGATGGCAGACAATGGCAGAAGGAAATCGAAATTCAATCTGCCGCCATAGGCTATATATGGTCAAATTTCTGCCCACATCTGCCGATTTTTTTTTTGGAGGGGCAGATCTGCACAGCTGTCGGCAGACCACGGCGTAAGGGATATTCGCTGGGTTAATAAACTCTCAAATTATTCTGCTGTCTATTTGAATCGAACTTAGAACCAAATCGGAGTCTCGGACCGGCGGTTCACACAACGTCAACCGCTGAAAAAGGAAATATAGTTATCACCGGCTCACCGGCTTTGAAAATACCCGCAATGTCTGACTACATCATTTGGATCTCGCAAGTATTAACGAATCCCAGGCTCCCCTCCACCGTCTCATCTAATGGCTCCTGTAACTAATGGTCGAATCCTCTTCAATGCCATACCAGAAGGTCAACGCACAGGCCCGTAGATACACCTTCCGGGACTGATGCTTCTCTCTCACTGGCAGATTACCCGATTCCGGGAAAAACAACAGTGTACGACACAACGGAGACCATCGATCTCGAAAATGCCCCCTTGAACGGCGGAATCCTCATCAAAGTGCTTGTTCTTTCCATCGACCCGTACATGCGCGGCCGTCTGCGTGCCCCAGAGATAAAATCGTACATGGTATGGCGCGTCCCTCTGTGGAATGCAGAGTTCAGGTTGATGACCATTTCAGCCGGCATTTGCTCTCGGGCAACCGTGCGTAATATCTGCGCTGCTAATCCGCTCTCATTTCGCATTTATTTATTTAAACTCAGTCTGATGGGCGGCGGAATCGGTGTCGTGTTGCGCTCTGAGATTGCAGGCGTCGAGGCGGGTAGCCACGTGCGGGGTCTGCTCCGTGCGTCGAGCTTTTCGACCTCCAAATACGATCGGTCTGACGATGACGCTGTAGTGCACCAGGAGTACATGATCGCGCCGAACCTGGGGATGTTGGAGGTGATTGAGCGGGACCCCAAATTAAACTGGTCCGTCTATATTGGGGCGGCAGGCATGCCAGGCGAGACGGCCTTCATGGGCTGGCGGGCATATTCGGAGGCGAAGAAGGTGTGTGTTTGCCGTCGCGCCACAGTAAACTTGAAACCAATTGCAAAATTGCTGATCGATTGCTTGAATGAAGGGCGAGGTGGCGTTCGTTAGCACCGGTGCTGGGCCGGTAGGCTCGTTTGTCTTTCCGGTGTTTTCCGGGGCTCAAGATACTGACATAACCTAACCTAGGATGGTAATCCAAATCGCGAAGCAAGAAGGCCTGAAGGTCATCGCGTCTGCGGGCTCCGACGAGAAGGTGCAGTTCATGAAGGAGATCGGCGCTGACGTCGCATTCAACTACAAGACGACGGACGTGCGCGAGGTGCTGGCGAAGGAGGGGCCCATCGACATGTGTGTTTAAACCGGGTTTATTTTATATGTGTGGTTGAAATCTAACCGGCGTCGAAGATACTGGGACAACGTCGGTGGATCGACGCTCGATGCCGCTATGGAGTTTGCGAGCAACCACTCGCGGTTTATCGTGCGTCTTCTTCCGTAGAAGAAAAGAGATACTAACAAGCGCACGGCAGGAATGCGGGCAGATCTCAGGTACTTTTCCCCCCATCTCAGATTCCTATACCGAGGTAACCTGCGATATATAGGATACAACAATGGCTATCAGCCCATGAAGGTTGGTTGGCTTGGATTTTATCTTGACCACATAATACTCAGTTCCATATACCTAGAACCCTAGCCTCATCGTCTTCAAATCCATGCACTTTCACGGTTTCATGGTGAGCAACCTGCGTCCGAAGTACACTGCGCAGTTTCGCGCGGAGGTTGTACCGAAGCTCGTCAGCGGGGAGTTCAAGTTCTCCGAAGACATTACTCGCGGACTGGACAAGGTCGGGGATGTGCTGTTGGCGGTGCAGAAGGGGACGAATACAGGAAAGGCGGTGGTTGTCGTTGCGGACCATTAGTTCAACACCCGTTGGGCTGTGTAGCAGAGAAAAAGAAAGAGGGGGTTGTACAGTTATACACGTATTGTGCTGAGAATTCGACCAGCCTCTGTAACAAATAAAACGACACTTATAAGACGGCGAGAGAGCGTTGATTCGGCTTGGTTTCCTAAGATGGTCAAAATTTTTCATCGTTTGCAATAGCATGGATGAAAACCTTCGAGGTCATCGTCACAAATTTAGCTGTTTTCGAAGCTACTGCAAAATACATAGATGGTTCATCATAATTTAAGATAAATGCCAATCGCTACTCAGAATAATGCGATGTTCTTGGCCATCGGGGTTCGAAGAACTCGCGGAAGAAGTAGAAGGAGTTAGGGTTCCGATTTTTCCGGATCTCGTTGAGCAATGTCTGTCTCCCATCTCCTTGTCCTCGGTCCGTTCTAACTAGACTTACGTGTGCTTATCAACCTGCTTCTCAGTTTTATCCTTTTTCACCCTTTTCTGGGCTGTGCGCAGATAGTTTAAACCTGTCGTCCTCGAGCGATACTATTGTCGGTCCAGTCTAACGCGCTCCCTATTGTGCACTAAATCTGACTTTTTCCTCTTCACGCGCTGATAGTTACTTGAATATATGAATTTGGCACCGGAATACAAATAGGAAGCTGAGATTAGCGGGGCATGTATAGGCAGCGTTGAGCGCATTAACAGCAGACATGAGCAGATGATGGCAGACAATGGCAGAAGGAACTCAAAATTCAAATCTGCCGCCATATGCTATATGGTCAAATTTCTGCCCACATCTGCCGATTTTTTTTTTGGGGGGGGGGGCAGATCTGCGCAGCTGTTGGCATACCACGGTGTAAGGGATATTCACTGGGTTATTAAACTCTTAAATTATTCTGCTTTCTATCAGGCCCACCCGCACGTTACGGGGTTGGGGAAGACAGAGTAGCGGTATCACAAAGCTGATTCTCTGCTGTATGAGTAGTACTAATATAATACGACACGACAAATTCATGACAGCCGACATAATAGCTTCCGAACTTCAAGGCCTCCACTTTGAACGCAGTTGTCTCGGCTAAGGGTGATTTGTGATTTTGTATTACGACGTACCCTACTGTATACAAAGGCCCTCCGGACACCCCTGGTACCTCTCGCTATACCTGGACCTCGGTTTGTCAATTTACTCCATATTCAGAATGGGTCGAGACAAGAAAGGATAATTGATGTATATTCACAGAACAGAGATGTGGCTCAGGCTCACTTGGTCGACGCGTTCGCGTCAACCAAGCTCACGTTGAGCCATGGATATCGTACTACAGGATAATCCTTTGATGTGTAAGAATTATTTTAGAGCTGTATTCACAAAAATGGGTAAGCTGCGCCTCGTTCTGCTCATCTCCGTTAACGGTGCCATTATCATTTATCATGACACTGAAGAATTCTTGTTGCTACATATATGTCTCTACGTAAATATAGGTGGGATATAAGGGACAATACTGCGACAATCATTGCGAATGATCCCAATTCCCTATTCGAATTTTGAGTACGAAAATGGCATTGAATATCTCAGATTGCTCACATTGGAATCAAAGTCAAGGCCAAGTCGATTCATATGTTCGCGGATATGAAGACAAATGGCCTCATTGAAGACCTTCCGAAACTCTGTCTCCATGAGAGCTACAGAATCTCGGACCGTGATACCATTCGACATGGTCCTTAGGTTGATCAAGTGCCCACAAAGTGCAGGCGGCCTGAACGGACTGGACTCCGTAGTATGGATTGGGCAACACCACAGATCAAACGAGACCCTTGTTGGACCGTCAAGACCGTATATGGGTTGGTGTACCAGAGTTGAATCTGACCGGTATTTCTGCAGAGGAATTAATAATAATTTGACCGGTTCAGAGGGAAAACAGAATTACTGGCTCCACATAATTTAAGAGGTTTGCTCGCGCCATCTGAGATCTCACATTCCATGAGCGTTCGCGCGCCCTCTTTTCTGCTTTTTCCCGGCTTTGACGCATCTCAAATGGGATTTTCCCATACTCGGCCCAAGGTAGGGAGCCAACGGGGGGCAGAGGTGGTGGTAGGGGTCCTCTGTCCAGATCACGAGCAATTCGTTTGGCCTGCACATTTTTGTCACGTTTATCAAGAGTGGGGAGCCGAGAGCTGTGAGAGCAGGATGGACTTTGGCAGTTGCATGCAATAGAATGGTATCCTAACCATTTTTTAAATGAGTTGAGTAGACACAACATGCACAACACACCTGGGGACCGACGGGGATCAACACATTTGCAGTGTTCACTGTACTTTGCCGCTCTCTTCCCGGCAGGATCAACACATCCCGCTGCACACTTCCTGGATGAGGTTGTTTTACCTGCATATCGTCTTGTGAGCACTGACATCAAGATAGGTAAAGTTTCAATACATTGGCAGTCCGAACTGAATTTCTCAGCTGGAGCCCCCAACACAGTGGTACATCCTTGACGGCAGCTGTCTCCAGTACCATCTTCAAAAGGAGGTCAAATTTGTCCATTCTTTCAAAAACATGATACCACAAACCTCGAAGATAGACTTCAGAACAATCACAGCTTTGACTAGTGAGCAACACCCGATGAAGGCGACAAAACCTCGGACCCCGCGCTCTGTAGCCTACGATTTTGGTGAGGAACAAGTCCAATTTTTAGACCCTCATGCTTACTTTGCATCTGAGAGCATAGACAATATGGCCCATACTTCACAGCTCTCTGCCTTGTAGGAAAAGGTTGACCTGGCTCATGAGGTAGTCGCGGTTCCATACAGCCCTTCAGACATCGTGATTCGGTCGACATGAGGGAGAGAAAGAAAGGCAAAACCCCTAAATGTCAATTTCGTTACCAAACTGATCGCCATGATCGGACAGTAGCGGAAACTGCCGATGCTTTCTGAACTTCAGCCTTAGGGCAATTCTCACGAGTTGAAGAAATATTCCTTTCCATAACGCATTCCTAGAGGCATCTCAAACTTTTCCTGTTTTTCTCTGAATTTTCAGAGATTCCGTAGGCTTTATCTGAATATTGCGAGGATTCTTCACTGTTATTGACCCGATACAGCCACGGTAACCTTAACCTCACACAGACGGACAGGCTTTTGGCGGACTACAGACGGACGTATCCCCTTGATCGAAACACGGACGTAGGGTAATTATCGATTTGAGACCTGGTTCCTAGTCGGTACCAGGAATAACAGTGATTTCACTTTGTAGTTCTGCTGCTGTCTTCCCCAACCCTGGAAGTGCGGCTGGGTAGGAGACTGGCTTTCTATATGATTTGAATCGAACCAAATCGGAGTCTCGGACCGCGGTTCACACAACGTCAACCGCTCAAAAAAGGAAAATCACCGAAAATACCCGCAATGTCTGACTAACTGGCAATACATCATTTGTCACAGTTTTTCCTCAATTTCAACACGCCCTCCACCTCATCTAATGGCTCCTGTAACTAATGGTCGAATCCTCTTCAACGCCATACCAGAAGGTCAATGCACAGACCCGTAGATGCACCCTCCGGGACTGATGCTTCTCTCTCAGATTATCCGATTCCAGGAAAAACAACAGTGTACGACACAACGGAGACCATCGATCTCGAAAATGCCCCCTTGAACGGCGGAGTCCTCATCAAAGTGCTTGTTCTTTCCATTGACCCGTACATGCGCGGCCGTCTGCGTGCACCAGAGATAAAATCCTATATGGTAGGGCGCGTCCCTCTGAAATGCCAGGTTCATGACCAACCATTTTAGCCGGCATTCCCTCTCGGGCAACTGTGCGTAATATCCGTGCTTCCAATCCGCTCTAATTTCGCATTTATTTATTCAAACTCAGTCTGATGGGCGGCGGAATCGGTGTTGTATTGCGCTCTGAGGTCGCGGGCGTCGAGGCGGGTAGCCACGTATGGGGTCTGCTCCGTGCGTTGCGCTTTTCGACGTCCAATTACGATCGGTCTGACGATGACGCTACAGTGCACCAGGAGTACATGATCGCGCCGAACCTGGGGATGTTGGAGGTGATTGAGCGGGACCCCAAATTAGACTGGTCCGTCTATATTGGGGCGGCAGGCATGCCAGGCGAGACGGCCTTCATGGGCTGGCGGGCATATTCGGAGGCGAAGAAGGTGTGTATTTGCCGTCGCGCGGTGAAGTTGAAACATCTGATCGATTGCTTGAATGAAGGGCGAAGTGGCGTTCGTTAGCACCGGTGCTGGGCCGGTGGGCTCGTTAGTCTCTGCGGTGTTCTCCAGGGCTCAAGATACTGACATAACCTAACCTAGGATGGTCATCCAAATCGCGAAGCAAGAAGGCCTGAAGGTCATCGCGTCTGCGGGCTCCGACGAGAAGGTGCAGTTCATGAAGGAGATTGGCGCTGACGTCGCATTTAACTACAAGACGACGGACGTGCGCGAGGTGCTGGCGAAGGAGGGGCCCATCGACATGTGTGTTTAAACCCGGTTTGTATATATGGTTCAAATCTAACCAGCGTCGAAGCTACTGGGACAACGTCGGTGGATCGATGCTCGATGCCGCTATGGAGTTTGCGAACAACCACTCGCGGTTTATCGTGCGTCTTCTTCCGTAGAAGAAAAAGATACTAACAAGCGCACGGCAGGAATGCGGGCAGATCTCAGGTACTTTGTCCCCCATCTCAGATTCCTATACCGAGGTAACCTGCGATATATAGGATACAACAACGGCTATCAGCCCATGAAGGTTGGTTGACTTGGATTTTATCTTGACCACATAATACTCAGTTCCATATGCCTAGAACCCTAGCCTCATCGTCTTCAAATCCATGCACTTTCACGGTTTCATGGTGAGCACCCTGCGTCCCAAGTACACTGCGCAGTTTCGCGCGGAGGTTATACCGAAGCTCGTCAGCGGGGAGTTCAAGTTCTCCGAGGACATTACCCGCGGACTGGACAAGGTCGGGGATGTGCTGTTGGCGGTGCAGAAGGGGACGAATACAGGAAAGGCAGTGGTTGTCGTTGCGGACCATTAATTCAGCACCCGTTGGGCTGCGTAGCAGAGAAAAAGAAAGAGGCACAGTTATACACGTTATGTGCTGAGAATTCGACCAGACTCTGTAACAATTAAAAAAGCACTTACAGAGCCGGCGAGAAAGCGTTGATTTGGCTTGGTTTCCTAAGATGGTCAAAAAATTTCAATTCAACATCATTCGCGATGGCATGGATGAAATCCTTCGAGGTCATCGTCACAAATTTCATTTTACAGCTGTTTTCGAAGCTACCGCAAGATACATAGATGGTTCATCATAATTTAAGATAAATGCCAATCGCTACTCAGAATAATGCGGGGGCAATTCTTGGCCATCGGGGTGCGAAGAACTCGCGGAAGAAGTAGAAGGAGCAGAAACATGCCATCGCCGGGCCTCTCGCAGAAGTTTGTTGCTCGGGAGCATTCCGGTGCGCACAGGCGGCGCAGGGTTCATGTTGTTATCCTCAGACGCCGTGGAATTTGGAGCCGTACTGGCGATAGTACCAGAACTTCGAGGGACCGGATATCCAGCCTGGGAGTTAGGGTCGCTGGAGGCGGCGAAGACAGAGTTGTGGTCGCCACCCACAGCAGCGAGAGAGGAGTTGGGATTGCTGGGTGCGACGAAAGGGGAGTTGGGGTCGCTGGATGCAACGAACGGGGAGCTGTGGTTGCTGGATGCAGCGAAAGGGGAATTTTGGTTGCTGGGGCCAGCATAGGCGGCGTATCCATGCGACAGGCCGAGCGGTGGACCTGCAGCACCGAAGTCCGAGAAAGGTGCTGGACCGGGGACGGTCGACATGGGGGCTGTAAAGTCGTTAGTGAGTAGCATAAGAATGCGTCGGTGCGGCTCACGATCTGGTGATTCGACGCGACGACGCCTCCGTCGGCACAAGAAGAAGGCGGCGACCAGCGCTATCAGGACCAAAACTCCGACAACGGGTCCGACTATCGCCCCAATCGGCGTTGATTTATGGGACGGTGGAGGAGTAATGGATGGAGAAGGAGTGGATGAGGCGGAAGTGGAAGTGGAAGCTGAGGAAGTTGATCCAGGCGGGTTT
Source organism: Mycena leptocephala (assembly GCA_029378395.1). Lineage (NCBI taxonomy): Eukaryota > Fungi > Basidiomycota > Agaricomycetes > Agaricales > Mycenaceae > Mycena > Mycena leptocephala. Next base: position 10,883 of record JARJLF010002743.1, on the reverse strand, counting down.
GGCGTGACAAGAAAATAGTCGGCCCATACCGGCTGGTCATTCTGGGCGGTGACAACCAGAGTGTGAGTCCCTGGAGAAAGGTCGTTCGAATTGTATATAAGGTTGTTGGTTGTCGTTGCGGTAGTCGGCGGAACCCAAAATTTAGGCGGCCCTCCGTCAATGGTCATGGACGCATTCGCAGTCAGAGAAGTTACGCCCCCGTAAAATGATATCGCCTTTCCTGTAAAACACTTAGAGTAACGAACCAAAGGCAGAAAAATGTCACGCACCGTCAAACTCTAGTGAAAACCGATCGCCCACCGACGTGCTCGCTTGGGAAGTGTGCTGAAAGTCTCCCTCTGAGCCGAACAATCTCCAAGCGGGGGTGTATTGTATTCGTGGGTCACGATCATCGATGAAGTATGAACTGACAGAGGTCGATGTGGTGCTGTAGATTATATAGTCGAGAAAAATCACCCCGCCGGACGCAGCTGCCGTCTGCTTAATCACGAGCGTGTGTGAGTCGTTGTTCAGCGACGATGCCGGCGATGTCCAGAGAGGTTCATGGTGGATATCGGCAGTCATGTTGTTTGGAGGCGTATATGTCCCTGTAACGGACCCGTCGACCACAAAAGACATGCCAACTTGAGGGCTCAAATTTAAGGCCGCGACTGTACCGTAGACAGTTATGGAGGTTCCTATGGACTTCGCTGTCAATTCATCTCAAAATGGGACATGTCCGTGACTCACCCACGAAGGGAAACGATGCAGTAGTCCCCGCCGTCGCCGACCATGTCGTAGTCGAGTCAAATTCTTCGGCGGCTCCAGCTCGGTTCCAAGTGCCAGCATATTGAACCAGAGGGTCTTGATCATCGACAATTGCGGCATTCGTGGTCATTTTGCGCACCGTTGCAAAGGGGGGAGAACAACGTCAAAAGGATGGTGCGGGCTGTGGCAGGCCCCCGGTCACTCACCCATAACTAGCTCCGCCAAAAGCCCAAATTTTTCGTTGATTTACCTTACATTTTTCGGGCTTTTGGGCGTTGATTTACCTTACGGCGGAGCTGATTTCGAAGAAAAAAATCCACTAAAATCCATTTCTAGTCGTTTTTTCCCGCATTTTTCGCCCCCCTGCTCTTCTCCTGGCCCTCCCCTCCATTTCACCGGTCGTGATCACAGAGTGGACAGCCCAGAGCAGTCCCAGAGCCCAACCATACCCTTCTCTTCAAAAAAAAAAATCTCGGGCGCAGCCCGATTTACCTTACGACGGAGCTGGTTCTCATTCTAACCCGTTGATTTACCTTACGGGACAGAGCGCAAAACAGCGATTTTGAGGCGTTGATTTACCTTACAGCGGAGCTAGTTATGGGTGAGTGACCGGGGGCCTGCTGTGGCTCCGTGGGATGCGGGAGAACATCAACATCAAATGTTAGGCACCGGATGTAGAACTGTTGGCATCAATTACGGTTAGTTCGGCACTAGTCTGTAGTTAACCGCGCCACGTGTATCGGTGGCCTGCTCATTACAAATCATCGGAGTTTGAAATTTTGCCATGCCTGTTTAGCACTTCCAGGACCCCCACTTTCAAACATCCAGAGAGAAAGGGCATTTAAATGCATGTCTAACCCCAAAATATGACCTCAAATTTTATGCTTCCACTTCCATGCTCGCGGAATAAAAAAGCAGATTATGTCAGGATTTGTCATTCATCGAGCCATCAAAGTTCGAATCCGTAGTTCTTCAACTCTGCCGCCACGAGTTGGGGGGAGATATTATTCATTTTATGCTGAAAAATACTAATAGGACGTCACATTTGTGAAAAACACGTTCTGGAATGCATACTAGCATCCAACTTATATTCGTGATTTGTAATAAGCAGGCCAGCGATCGTTTGATCGACCTTATCAACAGACTACAACATGCGAGGCATGAGCACAAATATTGTTGTAGTGTCTGTCTACGAGAGACTAGTTCGGCACGTTTATTTGCCGAAACCCAGGCCAGAATTTCTTCTTCTTTCATAAATGGTTCTCACACAGGTGACATGGTTAGCGCATTGCGCGTCGACTTACTGAACCCACTAGAGTAGTTTCGAGGGAAATTATAATGGTCACCACGAGGCGATCATAGTGCCAGAACTTAACCAGTCTCAACCAACCCAGTTACTTCTGAGCAGTGTCAATGGCAGTGCCAAGCGCGGAGCGACAATCTCTCAACTGTGGCACCGCTTGGGATAGCATCCACATATGCTCTATTTCAGAACTCCCCAGAAATAAACCAATTCGACCGAGGGTGCGGATTAAAAATCCAGGACTTCCAACATTGGCAGTGGTTCCCCAGAATATAGTAAACCCTACTCTGAATATGCTGGAGGCGCAACGTTGTAGAGCGAAGTATCCCTAGAATAAGCACAAGAAGACGCATCCTGCTGTCGCGTTTGTGCAGCGCGTTCGGTGTTCGGCGTACACATAGATCGCGAATCCACCATATTCCCAGACGAAGAATAATTTTACTGAAGTCGGAGCAAGATTGGAATCGCTCGCAGACAGAGCGGAGTGCTCGTGGTTCGAACTAAACGGCGCTCGTAAGGTTGACGTGCCAGAGCTAATCAAGTCCGAAAATGGTGTCGGCAGGAGATGCGAAAGATCTTAAGAGGAACTGAAAGTTGTTGATTAGCATATAAATGTCTCTATGTGGTGAACCTCACGATCTGACGCCTGAAGCGCTCGACGACGTTTTCGTCGCCGGAGGAAAAACAAGGCCGCCACTGCGATCGCGAGGAGGACCACAGCCCCGACAGAAGCGCCAACGATGGCTGCGGTATGCATTGATGCCGAAGGCGTCAAACTCGTGGGTGAAGCGCCGCTGGATGCAGGAGCGGACGGCGCACTTGGCGTGAGAAGAACGTAGTCTATCCAAAGGGTATGGTCGTTCTCGGCGGCGACGACTAAAGTGTGATTCCCGTCCGAAAGGTCGCCCGAGTTGAATATCAGGTTGTTGATCGTCACTGCAGCTGACTGAACCGGCGGGACGAGAAACATGGGCGGACCTCCATCAATAACCATGGACGCATTTAGCACCTCTCCCGCACTGCCGTTATACCGCCATAGAATGATATGGACTTGCTTGCAAAGCGACTTCAGTGGCAACAACCAGTAGATAATTTTTAAAAAAGAGGCAAAAAAAAATCATCTGAAAAACCCCGCACCCTGAAATTGCAAGGAGAATGAATCGCCGGCGAATGAGCTCCCCTGCGAGGTGTGCTGAAAGTCAGGATCCGAACCGAATTGTCTCCCCCCAGTGTATTTTATCCGTGGGTCACGATCGTCGATAAAGTACGAACGCACTGCCGTAGACGTCGTGTTACATTAAATAGTCCAGATAAATCTCCCCATCTGGCTGCGTTTCCGTCCGAATCTGTGTGATCACGAGAGTGTGCGAACCGTTGCTCATGGACGGCGATGCCCAGAGCGTTTCGCGGTGGGCATCCGTGATTATGCCACTAGGAGGCGCATAGGTGCCCGTGATCGAGTTGTCGACCACGAAAGTCAAACTGGCTTGAGAAGGATTTCTCGCTCCCACCGTGCCGTAGATGGAAATAGACGTTCCTATCGATTCCGAAATCAGTTCATCCCGAAGTACTGCACGTCCACGACTTACCCACAAAGGTAAACGATGCTGTAGGCCCCTCCATCGCAGACCATTTCGTAGTGTTGTTAAATTCTGAAGAGTCCCCAGCGTCGTTCCATGTAGTGTTGCCACGGCTCGGCTACGGCTGGCTCCGAGCCGAGCTGACTAAAGCCGGCTTACCCCGGCTGGCTCACGGCTTAGCCAACGGCTCGACCCAAAATCGTAAATCACCCTTATTACGAGGAGTGCGGCTTTTATATTAGGTCATATGAGGGTGTCAACCCTCCCAGTGAATGCCCAAACTCGAATGTCTCCACTATTGACTCTCAATTTGCTGGGTTGACAAGTTTGGTGATCCTGTCACATAGGTCACGCTATGTGACAGTTTTAATAAAACCTAAGACAGCACCGGAAGGGAGGGACCAAATGGGAGTAAATATGGCCAGGAGCAGTCTCAGAGCTCGGAGAGCGTATGGAATGTATCAAACACTTCTCATTAACAAGCAATTGACAAGTTAGCAAAATGCAGTGGAGCCGCGGCTCAGCCGTGGCTTGATCGGCTGGCTCCGGCTGGCTTATTTTTGGCTTGGCTCCAACGGCTAGCCGAGCCGAGCCGAGCCGCGGCAACACTAGTTCCATGTGCCGACGTAGTGTATGAGTGCATCGCTTGCATCAACAATTGCTACATTCGTGGACATCTTGCTTCCACCAGAGGAAAAAAGACACGCAAACAAACAAGGAGCCAGCAGCACGCCTGAATGGCGGGGATGCAGTGGTGCAGCACCAAGCGTCGCGACGTTCACGGCATCAATAATAGATGATCATTGTCACACTGTGATGCTCACGGCCTTCTCCAAAACAGTCACGTCCCTGCGTTCTGCCATTTAGAGTGAGTAGCAGACATACACACTTGGGATAATCCCAACGTGTTTTTGCTCATGTTTATCTTCTAGTTCGATGGATTCGCCCTTCCAGGAGATTCTTCACACTAATGCTGTGCCTTCGGACGAGGAATGCGACGCTATCCGCCATTTTCTTAAGACTCCGCTCAAAGAGCTGGCTGGACTCACGGATCGGTTCACTCACCTCCAGCATTTGCTTGATGATGTCGCCAAAAAGCGGGATCAGATGAAGGAATGCATCGACGCTCATCTCGCATTGGTGTCGCCAGTGCGGAGGCTCCCGGAAGATATCATAAGAAGTATATTCCTACGGACGTTGCCCACTACTAGAAACCCCACCATCAGCATCGATGAAGCCCCTTTTCTACTATGCCGCATTTGTAGATCGTGGCGCATCGTTGCCCTTTCATCTCCTCGCCTATGGGCGTCTATCCACATCGTCGTTCCAACTCAATCCAGAGTTCAGCGCCTCACAGATCTGGTGGCCACTTGGTTTACTAGATCTGGGACCGTTCCCCTCGATATATCGATGGCGTTCTCCGCAAGCTGCGGAACAGAGTGTGACATATCAACACTTCTGTCCGTGCTCGTGGCCGCCTCCCGTCGATGGAAACAAATACAAATTGTCGTGCCTAATTTGGAGGACTCTCCTTTGGACAATCTTTCCGCGGATGATGTTCCCTTGCTACAGACCATGCAGTTTGGTGGCCGAATAGGATATTTTACTGAACCCTCGACTCCGATGAAGCTGTTGTTATCTTTCTTGGCGACTCAGAGCCTTCGCAGCCTTACATTTAGTGGTGCAAGCAACAGTGTTTACAATTGTCTACAGACTCCGGTATCATGGGGAAATCTCACAAACTTGAAGATTGAATATGTGTACCACGAGCCCTACCAATATGCATCTGCTCGAACGATACTTCGGCAGTGCACCATGCTGCAAACCTGCGAGCTTGCCATTTGCGGCACAACCATGGACCCCTCAGAACCCATGCAGCAGTTTTGTCTGCCCCAGCTCTCACACTTCACTATCTCAAACCCCCACAGCATGCCCGTGGACGGCTTTAGTTTATTCGGCCATATGGATCTCCCGAGTCTCCACTCACTCAACTTGCATACGGCGCTAATGGGCGATCTCGCCTGTATTCCGTCAGCGGGCACACTCGTGTCTTTTAAACTCAGGCTAGACCACATCGCTAACGAAGGTGTTCTACGAGTTCTTCGAAACATGCCGTCGCTGCAGGAACTACAGCTGGAGGGAGAACCCATCGTCCAGCCTGGTCCCCACGTCCAAAACGCGTGGGAACAAGTGACATGGGACAAACATTTTCTCGCACATCTCACACCCACACCTGATGGAATTCGTCCTGTCGTGTGCCCCCAGCTGCGATGCATTGAACTCTTGCGGTTTTTTTCGGCGTCTGACCAAGCCATCCTCGAGTTTGTGCAGTCAAGGACAGGACCACAGCACCGGAATGTCGCCCATCTTTCACGTATGGTTTGCTCAATCCGCCGGCGAATGCAGTTCGATATCATACCGCATCTTCAGGATGTCATCGCTGACGGACTTGTCTTGTCGCTCACGTATGTGGAACCTCCAGTTATCAGATACTCCCCTCAAGAAGGTACGGAGGATTACATTCCGAATTCATTCCCAGGGGGTCTGTTGTTCGGGCACCCGTAATCGTTTGTCGGAAAAATCGAAATTGTATAATCAGAGGTGATATGGTCATATCATGTTGAGTCAGGCCATCAGGTTTTTGGATGTCTGATTAGGGTCAAAAAATGCATTATAATATTGTATCAGATCTGACCGTCTGATCGGCCTGATAATGACTGATCAGACAAAATCAGACAAAATTCCAAAACTACTACCCTCCCTTCGGAGGTTCTCTATTTTAAGTAGTCAGTACTATGAGGTTCAAATCACTTACTTATTCTCACAATTACTAAATTTCAAACTTGACTATCTCACTAACTTACTGGGCACACGCTCTAAAATGAGAGATGCACTGCCAAAGGACATCATCTGAGTTATGTTCCTTGGTCGGGCCACCAGGTGTGCCCAGAAATTTGATTATTTGAGTGCATTCAACAGCCTCTGTCTAATTATTTCAACACATTTCCAAACTACGGGACATTCTCTATGTGTTTGCTATCCTTTACAAAAGTTTTTTTCATCCTCTGGGAAGGGGGAACCTGACAGAATCTGACACGAACCTGATATAACCTGATATGCCTCCCAGCCAAACCTGATCAGCCATTACAAGTCCTGATCAGTCCGTCAGGCGCGGTCAGGACCTGATCAGACAAATTCGATTTTTCCGACATTGTATTGGTCTAGGGGAAGTTGTACCTCGGTTGCCAGTCGTCTCGGGTATGCATAGCCTCACTCTTATCTGCAATTGCTATATGCACTGTCTGTCTATTTCAATCTGAGCTAACGAACTCGTGTCCTGCAGACATGGTCCTCATCGCCTCGTGTATCTTTTCGATGCTGGGTTGTGTTCGACAATAACGCGATGCTGTACATGTTGCAGTTATGCCGATTCGTTTCAAGTTGTTCCCAGCGACAAAGTCGGAATCTATGTAAGTAGGTTTGTCTCTTACATGTACATCGGCTTGGCGCGCGTTTTCTTATCAACGCGAGACTTCAGTCTGATGACACCCGGTAATTTTGCCAGCGGGTTTACCCCGCTGGTCTCTGCGGCTGTGGTGGGAATATCGGGGATATTATCTTTGTGTCTGCCGTGCAAACACCACTCATCCTCGAGAGAAGGCAATACCTTGTCATCGAAGGAGATGATCAATCAGTTTCATTTATCTTTCCGAAGTAGATACGCAATAATCGGCCGCAGAGGTTAATGTCACCTTCGGGCGGGATGTCGTTCTCCATGGCTCCAACTTAGCCCCGTGAGTTAACGAACCTTAATTCGGTTTTAGTGCAACAAAACAAAACAAAAGGAAGAAGAAGACTCCAGAGACTCCACATCTCGTTAATGGAAGCCTCGTAGATAGGTATTTAGCAACCCGAAAATAACGTGGGTTCTGCGTCCTTCTTTCTGCTGATTTCCGCATGGTCGCGTTTGTTCATATCAGGTTATTTTTTGCCGTCTCCAAATTCTCCCCAAACACTAATCTTAATATATAATCTTAGGAAGACCACGCCTTTATATAATTGAATGCTCGACGTCGACAGGCTGACAGAGACAAATCGGCTGGATGACGGAGACATGTAACTGCAACGGGCAACCACGGCGAGGATTTGTGAGTGCTACTATACCGGAATCTTCCGAAGGGCAGACCCGCCGCTAGCTATGCGCCGACTTGTACATGGTGCCCGAACCCAAAGTTGAAAATTTTCCTTCCGCGGATACGCCCAGTCAGTCAAAATGGAGGCAGCAGAGTGCAGCAGGTGGCAACAGATATCTATCCATGGACCCGTTCAAAATATACAGTGATTAAGATACACCTTTCCCCCGACTAGGGAGAGGGCCGTTTACCCGAAGCTGAGGGCCGTTTACCCGTTGATATGTAACTAATGTAAAGCGGGTGTTGAACGGCCTCCGCCGGGCTGCCACTTCAGTATTATACATCCAATCTACGGCCTTCCGTCTTGTAGATCTCGAAAGTGATTCGAGTCTGCGCGCTGGTATCTAAATTAGGGCTCAACTTGAAGATGCGATCGGCATGGTGAGTTGAACACTGTCCGTTATATTTAAATTGATCATGAAAACATTCTCCACTCTTACTCATTGGAACCAAGTGCAAACGGGACGTGGAGTATTTAATTTTGTCGGGGAAATTCAAGTTGATCAAATTTCAACCTCACTTTGCGCCTGTCTGGCATCAGCTTTGGACTCGGAGTGACTTGTCACAAGTGACCAAGTCACCCTCTGCTCTCCTGGACACAGGCTCGAAGTCTTCTCATGATCAATAAACTCCCCAAGACCCGCGAGATAAAACTCTCAATGGCGCTTTCGCTGGTCAATGTCCTGAATTTCCAGCTGGTTTTCCCAGCTCAATAGAACGTCACCACCGCGCTGAGTCGCCGCTCCGAAGGACTCGGAGAGGCGCAGGCTCAGAAGGGGCGGGCCTAGCAGAGCAGGCATCTACCTGAAATTCGAAATACACGTAAGTAACCTACCCAGAAGCGGCTTTGCATGTCATCGCCCTATGCAACAAAATTTGTCTCAAGTCCACAGGCCCAACACAGGCCGCCAGGATCCATACGATGCAATTCAAGGTGTCGTATATTATTTCCGGAGTAAAAACCCTCAAACTAATCCCCTCAGACCTACAAGTTGCCTCGACTTCCGGCTGCAATTCGTTCAAGAAATACATTCAGTTCGATAATGCCGACAGTGGCTAACTACAAAAAATAGGAATGCGCATATGTAAGTGATAAGATGCTAAGATACAGGCCGAGAAACAGTTCAACAAGGGAGAAAAGGTGTCCGTTTACGACCTAAAGCCACCGACGAAGTTTTGCTGGCCCTAAATTAAAACACCATTAGGATTCCGTGGCATAAACACATCACGAACGGATACATACGTTAACATGAGCCTGCGGCGGGGCGCCGGGTGGCTAGGTTAATGAACTAATCAGTCGACGTCTAGGTCCAAAGGCGCAGAGAACCTACAGCCGTGTACTCCTCGTGCCCCGGCGGCGGTCCTGGGGGCTATAAAAAGCGCGATGAGTAAGTGCGCAGCATGAGTTAAAAAAACGTGCTCACCGGGCTGAACATTCCCGGTTGCTGCTGCGTGTCCCCGCTGGTGTAAGGTGGGGGAACGGGCTCTGCGGCGGCGGGTGGATACTTTGTCCCTGCTGCTGCCGACGGGCCTCCCGGGTAGTAAGATTGTTGGCCACCGGGCTGGTAAGGAGCCTGGTTTTGATTCTGCCAATGCGTTCCATTCTGATTCTGGGTGTTTCCGGATCCCAAGCGCCGCCGAATCTCGAAGGCTTGCCGAAACCGCCTGGTGCGAAGCCACCGCCTATGATTGGCGCGCCGGCGCGCGCACGACGGCGTCTCGCGAGGCAGAGAAATCCAAGGATAGCAACGACGATCACACAAGCTTTCGAGAGGTAAATCAGTTCAGTATGCTTTTCGACAAGGATTGAGACAAACCGACGACGGCACCAATGATTCGGGCGGTTGTGCTGTGGTGCACATTGTTGTTGTTGGTGTTGGTGAATGCATATACGGGGGATATTGCAACGGATAAGGTGAAGATTGTTATGGGCGTAAAAAACGACATGAGGGGAGAAGGAAAGGAGCAGGTAAAACATGCGGAATGCTATGCCCCTAATGACGTGTGTGGAGCCGCCGGCCCGCCGCATCTAATCCCACTGTGGCTGTGTTTCTAAATTTACAAGGGCTATCCAGAGCAAATCCAGAGAGGTCCAGATTTTACTAATTGACCTGGCTTTGGTGCTTGCATGGGTGCACGAAGCATCTCAGTTTAGAAATCAACAGTTATATTTTGATGGTATCGATTGCCGAGTGATTGCCGTATTCATGTCTTTTAGCCGAGGCACCTCGAGAACGGCTCGGCATATCTCGGCTAAGGTGGGAACCTGTCAAAATGCAGTGATTGAGGTTCAAAACTCAACCGTCTGTTCGCGGGTTCGTTCTTAAATGTCTCCCGTAACTTGGAGCGCAAATTTTTCAGAGGTGCGCAAATCCCTCCTCGGGCTGCTCGAGAAATAATTTCCTCTACTTTTGAGATGATTTATCGAGCGATTTTCAGTGCTGGAAGCAAATGGCGCGATGAGTAGGTCAACGAAACTCTTGCGTACGCTATAGCTATATCGCGGGCCCAAAGCTTCCTCCGACTGAATCAAACGTGCAACGGAGAAAAATGCCGATCCTACTAGCGCCATGATTCCCTGCGCACCTCAGGTCAAAAAGCAGATTGGCGAGCGACGGAAAGGCTCACGGAAAACAAGATTAGATGCCTGAAATTCGGCAGCGTGGAACTGCGGATGAAGACCCCCCGATGGGCGTGCCCGCCAGCGCACCGGTGGACATTGCGACGAAGATCATCCCTACGCGGCCCCCGACCTCTTCGACAGGGATATCTGCACCACGCATGCCTGCGAGTATAAATCTCATTAGTTCGCTGTTTTATGTTGTGAGAAGTGACGTACAGTGAGGAGCGAGAAGAACGGGCCCGACGCAAAGCCGTAAAGGGCGGAGAACGCGATGAGGTTGCGCTCCGCGGTGGAGGTGTACCACATCGCGAGAATGAGCACACCTGACAGCAGTGTCGAGAGAGAGATGACGTTGAATCTATTTTGTTTTCAGACACGTGAGGTACTGGAGAGCTGTTAGAGAACATACCGCCCCACGCGATCAGCAATGTACCCCG
>JARJLF010002742.1:0-29948 GCA_029378395.1 Mycena leptocephala | reverse complement strand
CGATTCGCGTCCTACACAGATTTAATCGATACTGCAATCGCCCAAGTTGCAAGCTGGGACCTCACTCAGCGCGCGCAATTTATAGAGGGACATCCCCGCATCGGAGAGACGAAAAACCTCTCGGCCCTTAGTGCGAAAGAGCAGGGCGCGACTCCGACCGTTACCCCCACACCACCCGAAGTTTTGGCCCGGCTCGCACATCTAAATGTCTGCTACGAGCGCCGCTATACCGGTCTCCGCTATATTACATTTGTAAATGGCAGGAGCCGTGCTGCCATTGCGCTCGAGATGGAAGATGTCCTGGGGCTGTCTCATTCTCTGTCGCCAGATCAACCTCCTGCAGAAGAAATGACTCTGATAGAACCAGGCGCAGAAGCATGGACAGATGAGCTAGATAGAGCAGTCGTGGATGTTGGCCGCATAGCCAAGAGCCGATTCGGCGCCATGAAGATCCAAGAAAGCAGGTGTGACGCCACTTTATAATCATCTTGAAGTCCATTGTCAAACTGTATTTTCAGCAATTGACGGTCGCTGTACACTTCCGAACCTCGTAACATTCTAGATTTGTTCCCCCCTTGTTACAAGGAGAAAACGCAGCATAGTGTGGGCGTTATAGCCGTTAAATACAATCGAAAGCAGTCAGTCCTCCAGAATCAAATAATAAACAAATAAGTAGGAGTGTGGAATGGGAGGAAACGGGTCAAGAAGAAACCGGCGGTGAACGCGTATTCGCGCCGCCTGCATGTGGACGCTACGAGATGCAGAGTGTGAGAATCGACTTGAAATTTTTCAAACGCGCGGAACGCACCCTCAGCTTCTCCTTTCGTTCGGCCCACTCTGGGTTCTGTCGATATAGCTCTGCAAGCATTCGCTCGACCATCATGCGGTACTCTGCGGCCTCCTGTTCTCGCTTCCTTCTCTCCTCCCTGTCGGCAGCCGCGCGCGCTCTGAGATTGCGGATGCGCTCCTCAAATTGTTCGCGCTGCTTGTGTGCCCATTGTTGGCGGTCTTCCATGCGACGGCGCTGCTCCTCACTGAGCTCTCCTTCCCATGTAGAACTTCTATGGGGTCGGAAGCCTCGTTGTATATCATACGCCTGCAACGTGCATTATTGTCAGTTAAATTTGCATACGAGCGCGCCACGGTGTCGCGCCACAAATTGAATGGAAAATGTACCCGTCGTTTATATGCGTCACGCAGCACCTCGAACGCTTCGTGAACCTGTCTCGTCCATCAGCAAAACGTATGTAATCCCTGGAATCTGGTGCGGCGCACCTCGTGGAACTTGGCTTCAGAAGCCTGCTTGTCCTCCGGCGATGCGCCGGGATCAAGTTTATCCGGATGCGTCTCCAATGCCTTCGCCCTGTAAGCCCGACGAACTGAAGAGAATCAGCTCAGCTAGCTAGAATCAAATCTTGTGTGCGACACGCACTTTCGTCGGCGGAGGCCGATCTCTCGACGCCGAGGATTTCGTAGAGCGAAGGCACGCTAGCTTGTGGATTCGAATCCATGCGGACAAGGAACGGGAGGATTGCTTGTCCAGGCCAGGATGGTCTGTAGCAGAGGCAAGTTGAACTTAAAGTTCGGGTGCGGTTCCCGATGCGGTTATCAGCGGTCGCGTCTTTCATTCCTAATACTTGAAAACAACCGCTCTCTTCCCGATTTGTCGTTTCCCAATTTGGAACTCACTGACTGAAGAATTTTGGTCGGGAATGCAATAAAATAAAAATAAAAATAGATATCAAGAAGTTTTAAATTGACGACGATTCTGGCAACACCATTGTAGCGGTTGTAAAAGCAAAGGATGGCATGAATAGTGTAAACCCAACCGAGCCTCGGAGGCGAACTCTACGAGGCAACGCGATAATGTGAGTCGGCGCGCGATTTGCTTTGGGTGAGCGTAAGCACTCAAATCACTTTTCTAGAAAGCACTGCCCCCACAAAATACGGAAAAAGCCGAAGTCGTATTTAAACCCCGACCACTTGTTAGCCACCCTCGTCCCCTCCTTCTTCTCTACTTCCATCATCTCTTTCGAATTTCCTCAACTGGAGTCGGTCCCTCTCACTCGGAGGTGCAAGTTGCTACTTCTTCATTGTGTAAGCCCTCCCCATTGCCCAATACCTCCCTCGCTGATGTTCACGCCTGCTCACCTCCTCACTCACCTCCTCGCCGTGCACCAAATTGAATCTACCACCCATTTCAGCACCCACGCGTCCTACCTGTTGCCATTCCTCGGAGATCGAAGGCGTTCAGTATCATTATCAAGTATTGGTGCGTCCTCTCCATCGCTTTACTCTCGCCTGTATTGACTTCTACGCGTTTTCTCTTCCTCGCCGTGTACGAATCCTATCCCTCATTCATCCATCGCCGTCCTACCCACTGCCTAACCCTTCCTGGCTCAAGCCCAAGTCCTCACTTACCGTCATCGTTCGCCGTTCGCCGCACACTCTCCTCCTCGAGCTCATGGTCACTCCTCGCAGTCGTCACGTCAACCTCAAGACCTCAGTGGGATACTGCTCAACATTGCTCGGGACCAAGAGACTTCAACTCGCCAAGACGCAAAACTCCTCAAGCCTTCAAGAACTCAAGACGCGTCAAGACACTCGAAGCTTTAAGGTCTCAAGTCGCTTCAACACTTCAAGACCGAATTCACGAACCCGCTCACTGCAAGAGTCAGGACCGCAAGATCCCAAGCCTCTAGACGCTCAAGACCTCAGTCTTCCTCGGCTCAAGACTGCCGACCCTCAAGATCCTCAAGACGTCTCAAGCTCAAGATTTCAAGGCTTCAAATCCTCAAGTCCTCCAGACTCAAGACCTCAGTGAGATACTACTTCTCAAGACGCTTCAAGCTCGAGATTTCGAGGCTTCAAGATCCTCAAGTCGACTCAAGACCTCAGTGGGATACTTCTCAAGACTCAAGACTCAAGACGCTTCAAGACTTTACCCTCAAGCCACCAAGACCCTCAACTCGAAGACGCTTTGAGACGCTCCAAGCTCAAGGCTTCAAGATCCTCAAGTCCTTAAGACTCAAGACCTCAGTGAGATCCTTCTCAAGACTCAAGACTCAAGACTCAAGACGCTTCAAGACTTTACCCTCAAGACGCCTCAAGACGTCAAGAACCGGCTCAAGACCGCCGGCTTTCACGACGCCTCAAGCTCAAGATTTCAAAGCTCTAATATCTCCAAGTCCTCAAGACTCGAGACCTCGGTAGGATACTGCTCAAGACTCAAGATCTCAAGACGCTTCAAGCTCAAGATTTCAAGGCTGCGAAGACCTCAAGTCCTCAAGACTCAAGACCTTAGTGGGATACTGCTCAAGAATAAGTTCAAGACCCTCAAGACGCGTCAAGAACCGGCAGCAAAGACGCTCCAGGCTCAAGATTCCAAGGCTTCAAGAACCTCAAGTCCTCAAGCTTCAAAAATTCAAGACCCTCAAGACACCTCAAGAACCGCCTCAAGATCGCGGGCATTCAAGACTCGTCAGGATTTCAAGGCTTCGAGTTCAAGATTTTCAAGGCTTCAAGCTTCAAGCTTCAAGTTCAAGATTCCCAAATCTTCGAGACGCCTCAAGACACCTCAAGAATCGGCTCAAGACCGCCCTAGTAAGTATTCAAGACGCTTCAAGCTCAAAGGTTCAAGACACCTGAAGACTCGAAGCCAGCTCCAAGGTACGAACGTCGTGAATGAAGGTGCGTCGTTTCCTTCCCGGGGAAGGGTGAGAGCTTTGCTCCATCCGCGTGCTCCCTTGCCGTGGGCCCCGGGCTTAGTGCGCGCGCGTTTGGCTCTACCCACCACTTGCGCGCGCCAACTAAATGCACGTTAAAAAAATCTTTTCTTCTTCCTTTGTCTTTCTTATGTTCGGGTTTTTACTAAGACGTGTGTATGTATAGAGGCTGTTAATTTATTATTTTCCTGGATTAGAATGTGGACACGTTGAACGAGCGCGACTTGGCGAATCAAAGGTACACGTGATCGTGTCAGACCTTTTCTCCCAGCAGCCATGGAAGTACATACTGAAACTATTCACGATCGTCTCCACCATTCTCTCTAATGTGTGGGCAGGCGCAGTGAAACCGTTGTCGATTCCATATTCTCCTACTTCGATATGGCGAAAAAAATGAAGAGCAACCGGTGTAGAAAGTGGTCGACCAATTGTTTTCTAAGTGGATCGCCCAATTGAAACTTAGGCCGATGTCTGAGACGCGTACCCTCACTAACAATGCGAACAAAATGCTGGGAGATGACAACAAATACCATGTTGACCCCAAAGATATTTTAAAACCGTCAAGTACATCTAGTAGACATAGCCGAGCAGCTTTCCACCAACGTTCTTGCGCCGGGCCTCCTCGTGGTCGAGGATACCACTGCTGGTGGTCTGCGCGCCATGAGCCACAGAAAGAGATGTTCTACAAAGAAAACTCACGAGGATGATAATTCCGAACCCTCTGGCCGGCAACAACAAGTTGACCCATGATTCGATCTGGGTAACCTGGACGTTGAACCGCGGGGAGATGACTCCGGTTTTGTTGAGGCGGCCGTTGAGCTGGATGACGATCTTGCCCGACCGGTGGTCGTCGATAATTTCGAATTCGTTGATGTAGCCTTTGGTAAAATGTCAGTAAACGTTCAGAGACGATTATGTAGCTGAAGAGAACAAGGAAATGAAAAGGAAAGGATGTGCATCCATCTGTGAGCCCACAGCCTGTGCAGCGAAGGTGTGGGTTGTTTGGTATCCGGGTGCTGGTGTATGATTTTCCGGAGCGTTAAAACGAGTAACGGGTGGAGGCGAGACCCACGTCAACCGTAGTTATCACTCCGGGGTAGGCGGCGACAAAAAACTGCGAGACCAAAGGAATAATGCTAACCGTGACGTTGCATGACAGAGAGGAACTTCACGACGACTTTTGAGGAAGGCCGGATGAGGACCTGGCGCTTGCCGCGACGCTCGGCATTGACGATGTTGTTGAGGCAGTCGTTCTAGCGGACAATTAACGCAGAATAATCGCGAGAGGAATGAGGAACGTACGAGGACGGAGATGCGGACCATTTTTGCTAGTTAGTTCGGCGTCGAAAACCCAGGAATGAGTGTCGTGCTATGAAGAGCGCGAGTCAAACGGGCTGTCGGAGAGAGAATGAGAAAGAGACGAGGGCCAGGTTCTGGGAGAGCTGGAGCGGTCAATTACCTTGAGGTGGTGGAGGACAAGAGACAGGAATTGAAATTTCGACGAGTCGGCGTGCGAATGGATTGGTCAGCCATCATGGTCCTATGCAGCCGCACGTGCCCTTTCTCGTCTTCAGCCGCCAACACCAATTAATCTTCACTCAAGATGGTGCGTGTCTTGTCGCCGTTGCTGGCGTGCCCGAGCTCATATCCGTGTTACCCAGGGCCGTGTCCGAACCAAAACCACCAAGCGTGCTTCCCGTGTCCTCATTGAAAAATAGTCTGTCCATTCAGCGGACAACGCAGACATTATCGCTCATATACATATTCACTAGCTACCCCCGCCTCACCCTCGACTTCCACACCAACAAGCGTATCATCGATGAAGTCGTCAGTAGTCGAGTCCAACTGGTGTCTTTCTTTGTTACTCAATCCGCGTATAGGCGGTAGTACCCTCGAAGCGGCTGCGCAACAAAATCTCCGGCTTCACCACCCATCTCATGAAGCGTATCCAGAAGGGGCCCGTCCGTGGCATCTCCTTCAAGCTGCAGGAAGAAGAGAGAGAGCGGAAGGACAACTACGTCCCCGAGGTTTCTGCTCTCGACACCTCTGCGTCTGGAGGATTGGAGATCGACCCGGATACCAAGGTGGGTTGCCCGCCATTTTTTTTTTTTGGCTCTCCCTTATCCCTGACATGACGGTCCTTTCTGTAGGCACTCCTTACCGCCTTGAACTTCGACTCGATCCAAGTCTCGGTTGTTGTCCCGGTGACTGCTCAGCCCGAACGCAGCGGCCCTGGTGGTGGCCCCAGGCGGGAGAGGCGGAACGTTCCGGGCGCTGCTCCCCGGTAAACGTCTCCACGCGAGTCTCGAGGCATGAAGTATATGGTACATGTGTGTCTTTTACCCGCCAAAAATTATTATGCTATGCCATATCTTCAATTTTTGCGACTAGAGTACGTAGATGTAAGTTATATGGGAGGTGTAGTAGGGACCGGGTCTGTCGGACCGGTCACCAAGGTTTATAAGATTAGATGCCCTTTTAAGCTTTGCTCTAGATCTTGCCTCGTCCGTTGCACGATGTCGGAAACGCCTGCTCCTGCTGCAGAACCAGCTCCTACCTCTGGCGCTGCTCCTCCTGCTCCCACACCCACCGTCCCTGCAGTCTCAGAGTCTGTCCCACAGATGTCGAGTCCGACAACCGCAGTAGATTCCGGAGATTCCCCAGCACTACCCCAGCCTGGAGCGACGCCTGTCCCACCTGTAACCCCTGTAGCTACCGCAGAACCGACCTCCGTACCTACCACATCTCCGGTGGAACCTGAGAAGCCCGAGCCGCAGAATGCCCTGACTGAGAAATTTACCGGTTACGAATGGAAAGCGCTCACTGAATTCCGGGTACTTGCGCCCTCGATGACTACAAGACTCATATTGATGGGTTGCGTGCAGAAACTAGTTCCGGAATCACTGGTACAGGCATACGAGAAACCGGAGGCAAAGACTACCCCCATCATCCTTTGGGGTGTGCGGATAGACCCAACCAACCTCGTCGACGCCCGTACCAGCGTCGTGCTCATGAAATTCTTGCGTGCGAGGTATAGTGGTCCATGCCATATCATTTAGCGCGTCTATAATAACCGGCAGGAATCTTAATCCCACCGCCGCGAGCGAGATCTTCGTCGCGACCCTGCGTTGGCGTGAAGAGTTCAAAGTCAACGATGCGGTCAAGGAGGAGTTCCCGAAGGATGTCTTCGGGCAGCTCGGCCATATATATGGGCGCGACAAAGAAGGTCGGCCTGTTGTGTATGTTTTTCACTTTCGTGTCACCCCCCGCCACGCTAATTCTTTCTTGCAGATACAACATCTACGGAGGGGATCAGGACCTCGACGCCGTGTTTGGTGACGTCGAACGCTTCCTCCGCTGGCGCGTCGCATTCATGGAACGGTCACTCGAAATGCTTGATTTTGCCAACGTCGACCAGACTATCCAGATCCACGGCACGTTCTGACCCATCGCACTCCATATCACCCCTCTTGACATTCCAGTAGACTACGAGGGCGTCAGCATGTCGAGCCGGACGCCCGCGTCCAAGAATGCGGCGGCCCAAGCCAGCAACATATTCTCCAGCCACTACCCCGAGCTGCTTGTGCGTCTCAGTCGCACCGCACCAATGAGCCCATGAACTGACGACATGTGCAGTACAAGAAATTCTTCGTGAACGTTCCGAGCTACATGTCGTGGCTCTTTTGGATCTTCAAGACAATCCTCCCCTCGGCGACGTTTGCCAAGATGAGCGTTGTCGGCAGCGGGCCGCGCTCCATCGGCAAGGCACTCCTGCCGTTCATTGCCGCGGACGAGCTCCCTAAGAGGTATGGCGGGAACGCGGCCGCGGAGGTGTTTGAGAAGAAGAAGTAGCGGTGCGGAGTGCCGCAGATATTTAATGAATAGTCATGTTCGCCCGGAACACATTCACAATAATCTAATGCAAATTATAGGATTTCTCTCTCTCAATTCTGCTGATATAAATTCGCAGACCAGACTTCAGTTGCGTGTGAGAAAGAGACAGAACACGGTCAGGTGCCCGGTCTCAAGGCGGACATTTCTCTCACACGATGTGGAGCGGCTGCTATCCCGCACTTCGATATCTGAACTTCTGTCTTATCTTTCTACCGACGATGCTCACGAAAATCCTAAAACTATTCATTGCTTGCCTTGCAATTCTCCACTTTGCGACAGCGAATCACCTCCTAAAAGCTCCTCATCTCGGCCTCCAAGAGCGTTTCGACAGCTCCACCGTCACTGGCCTTCCTAATGAGCCACTGTTCATTGATGTTTGACTTCGGCTGTATTGCGCGGCCTCCGCCTCGCTAATTGTTTGCCTGTTGGTAGATGCCGCTGGACCATTTCAATGCCAGCAATCGGCGGACGTTTCCTAACCGTTACTGGGTGAATGCAACGTACTATGAACCGGGCGGCCCTGTATTTCGTTCGTCTTTCTTTTTCAACTGCTTTTTTCCCGATTTCTTTTTTTGCTGATCTGCGTGCAGTCTTCGACTCTGGGGAGCAAAACGCCGAGCCCCTGCTCCCGTACTACCTCCAAGTAAGCCGGGCCAATTTTCCCCTGTCCTGAGTCTGAGCATTATTCGAGGAATACCACGGCCTTTCAGCGGTGATGCAGCTCGCAAAACGATACCGCGGTGTTGCATTTTTGTGGGAGCACCGGTTCTACGGCGACTCCCTCCCCTTCCCCGTCAATGTGACTCGACACTGTCAGCCCACACGGCCATCGCGACGCTAATTCTTTAATGCAGGACAATACCACTACGGCTCAATGGAAATTCTTGAACACAGAACAGGCTCTTCAGGACGTGGTTTTCTTCGCTGACTCGTTTCCTAAAACTGCGGGGCATGCAGCGAACGCATCCTCGAGCCATCCAAGCAACCTTCCGATTCATCCATCTGTCGTGCCTTGGATATGGCTTGGAGGCTCTTATCCTGGGATCAGAGGTGCTTTGCTTCGCCAGCGCAATCCCGAGACTATTTTCGCTGCTTGGGCGTCTTCGGCGCCTGTAGAGGTGATCATGACGAGCCGCTCTATCCTGTTCGCGTTTTTCTAAAGCCCCGTACTGTAGGCACAAGTGGACATGTCGAGCTATTACAAAGCTGCGGAACGAAGCCTTACCAGAAACTGTTCTGCCGACTGGGTCGCTGTCACAAAGTAAGATTTGAGGTTGTCTGGATCTATTGAAAATGTATCAAACCCCTGTAGATTCGTCGACGATACCCTCAATGGCTCGAATGAGACGCTTAAGATTGATGTCAAGTTTGACTTGCTCAAGGCACGACTGAGCGGCCCCGGCGGAAACACAACGGGTGCAAATGGCCTGACGAGACAACGCGCAAACGCGACTAGCAACGTCAATGCTGCAACTATTCTGATGGATCCCCTGAATTTCTATCAGGTATACTTGACCCACTATTGCACGGGGAAATATTCACCGCATTCATCGGATAGTACTACGGCTTCCAAGACTCCCTTCTGCCTTTCTGCAACCTTCTGGAAACTCAAAATTCGACGGCAGAACCCTTTGAAGGCGGTATCGTTTCCGCAAATGACGTCAATGCTGCGTTCGACGCTTTCATGGTGGCCCTCGGGGAACTCGACTACGATTCCATCCCCGGCAGCGCGGACGATCCTGTGCAGGATCGCTCCTGGATGAGGCAGTACTGCTCTGAATATGGTGCTCTACCCTTCTTTCTCCGCTTTTTTAAAAGCTTAACCAATGATATCCCAGGTTTCTATCAGCGCGGAGATCCAGCAAATCCGCTGTCGATCGAGACCTCCTTCCTTTCGCTCGAGCTATTCCAGCAGCAATGTAGCGAGACCTTCCCCGACCTGCCGTCTTCTCCGCAGGTTCAGTTGGTTAACAAATATGGTGGCTGGAACATGAAGCCCTCGAATATTTTGTGGACTAACGGAGAATGCAAGCTATCCAATTATTTCTAAGGTTAGGCACTGACCTGGCGACAGTTGATCCTTGGCGCACCATGGGTCTCGCTTCCATTGAGCCAAATTCTCCTCAGCGCAAACCCACAGTATCTGTCCCACCGTGAGAAATCATTAACCTGGATTTCAGACAAGGGCATTGATCTGTTTTCCTCGAGATGCAACTCGGCCGCTCCGGGAGACGCGTTTTTTGGTCTGACGCACTCGCAAATGGTACATGTGTCCGACATGCGGGTTCTCCTTGTCCCAGACTCGAACCATTCCGACTTTAAGACCGTGGGATTCTACAGCCCTGTGGCTCAGGCGCCGTTTTATACAGGATTGGGTCTGTTCCAGCTGGCGCTGGACGAGTGGTTACCTTGTTTCCACAGTAGCAGCGTTGATATGTAATTTTTTATGTCTCGAGCGAAGACAAAAGGGTTCTGGTTTGGTACCACATGAGGCTAGTTGTGCGGAGATGACACAAAGGCAAAAACCCTGCAGTGATTTTGATTTGTGCCAAATTGTACCGCCACATCCCCTTTAGGACGCGGGCGTTGAGTAGCGCTGATCCCATCACCCTCGAACGAGTCAAGTTGCGAAGAGGAGCAGAATAATGAACGGGTTCAAATCAAAATGAGCCATAGAACTTTGAACTACATAAGATGTTGTGGACTACAGATTTAAAACGAGCGAACTCTCCCGAATTCTGGCAAAAAGGAAAAACATGTTGCTCGGAAACAAAAACAAAAAACAAAAAACAACCATTCACGGCTATGGCCATCGTCGGGATTGAACCGACGACCTTCGTGTTATTAGCACGACGCTCTAACCAACTGAGCTAGACGGCCGTGGAGAAACGTGTTTCCAATTCGCAGATGACTCGAATTATTCAAAGTCACGAAATGTTGAAATATAAATAACGCGAAGCAGAAAATGGGAAACAAATGCTGCAGCCGCAAGGAATCGGACCTAATGAATAGGGAGGTGGCGATAAAGATACGGAATTGACGATGGAGGAACGAGAAAGTGCGACGCGACGCAACGCCGTGACGTTACTGTCACGCGTCGTTGTCACAGCCCAAACACAGCCACATATGAAACATCCAAGTTTATTACTTGTTTATTACTGGGCACGAAATAAAGCGACAAGTAGAAAGCATTTTGAATTGTGGTTTACATCGACACGCATTATTTGTACACATACATAATCATTGTAATCAAGTCGTTACAGCCTGCTCTCCAAAAGCAACGGCCCATTCCTCCACCCTAGTGCGTTCTTCCCAAACGCAGCGACCAACGCCTCGTTCACAGTGCGTACAAACACAAACTCCATCACGCTCCGAATCTCCATCGCGACGTCGTGCTCGACGTCCTTGCGGTTCGCCCATGGGAGGATAACTTTGGTTATTTGCGCGCGGTGGGCGCCGAGGACCTTCTCCTTAATCCCGCCTACTGGAGTGACCCGCCCTCGCAGCGTGATCTCACCAGTCATAGCGACGTTCGTCGGAACACGCGCCCCAGTTAGGAGCGACACAAATGCGCACACCTAATTTTAGGATCTGAGCCGCCAGCGTGTTGAGAGGGAACAAAAACGTACCATCGCAATCCCAGCACTCGGGCCATCCTTCTTCTGCGCGCCTGCAGGTAAGTGAAGATGGATGTCAATCAGCTCGGGTACTCGTAGCGGGTCGTGTGCACGCGAGTTGGTTATGAACAGATCATAGGCGTGCGTCTTTACCCAGCTCAGCGCGATCTCCCCGCTCTCCTTGATCACCTGAGAAAGGAATGTATGAGTGAAAAAAATCACGACAAAGTAGTGATCAAGCATACCTCGCCCAAACTCCCAGTCAGCTTTAGCCGTCCCGCGCCGGGGACTGCGATCGTCTCGACCGGGAGAATCCCACCCTCACCTTGACCCATCACGACGAGGCCATAGACAACACCTCGTCGCTCCTCCCGCTCCCTTTCCTCTCCATCCCAACGCGCGATCCCCAATATCGCCTCCAGCTCGCTCTCCTCCACGACTGCGGAGTATTTCCGCTTCCGCTCATTGTTCTCCTGCTCGGCGTCGACGTGCTCCGCCCACTCAACAGCCTTGTACCTCACCACCGCCCCAATCGCACGCTCAAGACTGCGCACGCCCGCTTCGCGCGTGTACTGCGTCGCGACGGTCATCAGCGCCGGCTCTGTGAGCTGTACGTGGTCCGCGTCCATCCCATTCGCGTTGAGCTGCTTGGGCAGGAGGAACCGCCGCGCGATGTGCATCTTCTCGTCATATGTGTATCCCGACAGCTGCACGATCTCACACCGGTCGAGGAGGGGCCCGGAGATGGTCTCGAGGGTGTTGGCCGTGCAGATAAAGAGCACTTGGCTGAGATCGATAGGGACGTTGATGTAGTGGTCCTACATGTGGAGGATAAGTAAAGTCACGATATAAAAAAGAAAGCAAGACCTACATTGAACGTGTGATTCTGCTCTGGGTCCAGGACCTCCAGCAGCGCCGCAGACGGGTCACCGTGGAAATTACTGCCGCCGATCTTGTCAATCTCGTCACTGCACAGAATAACAGATTACTTTAGTATCCCCCAGCAGACGCAAAGAAACGACGTACAGCAATAAGACGGGGTCGGGTCTTCCGGCCTTTCGCATAGCCTGCACGATTAACCCGGGTCCGCTAGCCACGTACGTACGCCTGTGCCCACGAATCTCCCCCTCGTCGCGGACGCCACCTAATGAGATGCGCTGGAATGGACGATCAAGTGCCTTGGCTACAGACTGCCCTAGCGAGGTCTTGCCCGTTCCTGGGGGCCCGACAAATCTAAGTAGCTGAGATCAGATCCAGGAAGCGAAGTAAAAATGGAGGAGGCAAGTACAGAAGAATGGGGCCCTTGGTGATTTTCCTTATTGGCCGTGGAACAGCGCTGGGCGCTTTCACTTTATCTTCGACTTTACTAGTTTCTCCCTGCTGTTGCTCGGGCGCTGGGGGAGCTGCCGCAGCAGTGGCGAGTCTCTCCCGTTCAGCATTCAGCTCCTTGAGCCTCACGACTGCGAGATATTCAATTAAACGCTTCTTGATTTTCTCGAGCCCGAAATGGTCTGAATCAAGCTGCGCGCGCGCTGCAGTCAAGAATGAGCGGTCGCGAACGCTGCTTCGTGGGGTTTCGAGGGTAGAATTCGGCCACGGGACAGCGGTGAGCCATTCGAGCTAGGTAGATGTTATTAAGTCTATTGCTGGATCGAATCAGACCGGGACCCACGTAAGACCGAATAACGCCGTTCTCTACGGAACCCTGGGGAATACGCTTGAGTCTGCGCCATTCCCGTACACCCATCTTGCGCTCCTCAGATCCCGGTTCCATTGCCTCAATGCGGCGCTTGAGATCAGCCATGTCGTCCGCCTCATGCTGCTCGTCGTCATCCAGCTCCGAAGATGAGCTCTGACCATCGACGAGGTTGCCAGGGGATGCGCCAGACAGAGACTGGAGCTCCTTATGGATTGCTGCGAGTTGTTGGCGCAGGAAATGTTCCTTCTGCTGCTTGTACACAGACTCTTCCACCTGAGTGGCGATCTTTGTCGACACCTCCTGGATGGAGGCCAATTTCGCAAAAATCTCTGCTGCAAGAGTGAGACGCGCCTCGGCGTCAGTAATAGCCAAGATGGCTGGAGACGAGTCAGTGTGTGAGGTACAAATAAATGTGCATTAGAAAGTACCTAGTTTATCAGTGAAACTAGCGTTCACGGTGCCCACCAGGATATCGGCCATCCACGCAGCTCTGGCGTCCGTCACATCTTCAAGCATGCTCGAGATCTTGTGGTACCCGTCGCGTCGGATCTGCTGCTGTCCCGAGTCGCGTGCAAGGCGGTCAAGGAGTCGGAGGGCGCTCTGCTTGAAAGTGTCGACGACCTTTCGGGACGGAACTTCCTTCGCATTTGGCGGGTATTGGATGTCCCACGGGATGAAGGCATTGTCCGAGTTGGGGACATAGGGAGCGAGTAAGCGTACCCGAGTAAGGCCGTGAAGGGTCAGTAGATAGCTTTGGCGGCTATTGCGTCCTGGAGGCCGGACAAGGCGCTGGATGCGGGCGGCGGTGCCACATTCCGCCAGCTCGGTCTGGTTAGTGTCTGAGGCCACCGGGACAGCGGCTACGACGGGGAGAGCATCGGACTGCTCAATAAGCTCGACAAGGGCTTCGCCGACCTCATTAGTTACAGGAAGAGTGATCCTAGAGCCTGGCAAGAGAACGGTAGGATGGGGGAGTGGGAGTATAGGCAGCTTGGAGGCAGCCATGGGGGGAGAAAGGGAAGCAATTAAAAGGGAGCTATGTATTACGGTCCAAGCCAGTTTAAGCCGAGTAACACGTGAAGGACTTTATTCGCCGTCTCACTGTAACTACACCCCTAGACTACCTGACAGAATCAATACCAGACACACACTGAAACTGTGCCTATGTCAAATTTTGACTCTTGTTGATCATCTTCACCGTTTCAGACTCAGTGTCTGCCGTTTTCATTAAGACTTTCAGAGTCGACAATCCTGTCGTACTGGGTCGTGCTGAGTTTACAAAATTGCCTCTCCTCCTTTAATGAGAGCTAGGTTCCTTTCTTCTTCTTTTCTTTACATTGGGTCTCGGTGATGGAACATCTGCAACCTCAATCGAACCGCCTGCCGCCTCCGCCTCGACGCCCCCTCCTTGTTCAATTTTTGTCTTGGCCTCTAGGAAAAACATCACATCCCGGAGTTGATCCTGCAGTTCTTCCATCTTGACAAGACTCTCTCTCTTTTCCTTCTCCGCCTGCTCAAGTCGTTCCTTTGCCTTCCCTAGGTTCTTCATCAAACCTTCACTCACAGCGCGCTCTGCATTGAGCTCTTTTTCAAGGCGACGCGCAAGATCTGTCAATTTCTCGACGCGGCTTTCGGCCTTTGTCTTGTCCTTCGCCAGCGACACCATCCTGGCGTCCTCGTCTTGCTTTCTGTCTGCCATCTCCTCCTTGGTCGCGGCCTTATCTTTCTCAAATTCGCTGCTCAGCCTCTCCAAAATACCGCGCAGCTCGCCGACCTGTGTCTTCAGTTCATTAGTTTGCTCCTCGTAATAAGCCCGCTGAGAGTCAAGCTGCGACGTCAAGAGATACGAGTATTCGATTCCGATTGCCTCGATCTTCTCGGCGCTCAGGGCGTCCGCAGGTCCCGGACCCAGTCCACCGTCTCGGGGACTGGTCCCCATCGACGAGGAGGCGCTGGGCAACTCGACCAGCTTGCCGTCGGCCTTGTTCTGGATGAGGCGATGGACATAGCCGTCTCCCGCGTAGTCCCATACGCGCTGTGTCTCAAGTTCAAGCGCGTACAGGTGCGTGGTGGACTGGTAGTGAGCCTGCGCGTGAGCGCGTCCATAACGTCCACATCCAATGTTGCCACAAATCAGACAAATCCAGAGATTGGTGGTCGATTCGCAAGAGGAACACGCCGATAAGGTGGGCGCAGATGGGTTTGCGAACGGGATGGAGGGTGCGGAGGAGGAAACACTAGGATGTGACGACATGAGTGTCTGCGAATACCGACATACTGGACACCTAGACAAAAAAAAATCAAGTCCGCCAGTCGGTGCATTTCTATGACGACTTACCGGCTGTCACCCCATTTGCTCAAACACATGCAATGGAATGTGTGGGAGCACGGGACAGTGATTAACCCCGTCACAGCAGAATCCATTCGCTCGAGACAAACTGGACAGGTCGGCAGTTCATACAGAGCTTGGGTAGACGCCAGACGCGATAATGCTGGGTCCTCAGCATCTATGGTGACAGATAAAACACGGACGACATGGCATATTTCCGGCTACAGTACTGTCAAGATAATGAAAAGGGCTGTAGCAAAACAAACCGACCTCCATGGAATTGAACGGTTTTCCATTGTACGCTTCTGCAAATTCTGAGGCGTGGTCAGGGTCCAAGAATTTTATGACGACAATGGAACGGTTGGGGACTGAATCCCTATTAACAGGTAAGTATACAAGAAGGTCTACGCTTGACTGGTATTCACCGGATGATCCGTAGATGGGTTATACCTTCAGCAGCTGGAGCTACGAAAGCCAGAAAGTCGGAGGGAGCCATCCATGCGGGGACTGCGAGGACACCTAGCATTACACCATCGAATTCCGGAGAGTCGGATTTCACAGAAGACGAGGAAGCTTTCAGGTGATCCTCGGAAGACGTCGAGCCCTCACGAAACAAATGGACCGTTCCCTCGGGAAGGTTAGTTGATCCCGATTTCATGCCCTCATTAGGGATGAAGGTGGCTGCAGCAGGTTCTGCTGGTTATGAGTGGAATGCCAGTCAACACATTACCTGCGAGAGACGTACCGCGGCCAAATTCACGCGCTTTTCCAGTAGAGTACCCTGTCTTCTCACTCATTTCAAAGTCCACCCAGTCCAGACGTATAGGGCCAAATCTGTAGTCTCTATTGCGTGGATTATATATTGCGTTTCGACGAGCAGTAGGTTTCGGTGTTTGTGCTGGTAATTTTACAAATACAGATCCCGGAGTAAAGAAGGGAGAAGAAGACGGTTGAGTGGAGCCTGCTTTTAGCTGGACAGAGATGCGGATATGATAGCCTCGCATTTCAATCCATCGTTGACTCTGACAGAGAAAGGAATTGTGAGCTGTTTGGTTTAGACGACTTTAGGTTCGGATCAAGCCGCCGTTGATGGGAGATCAGTTTGGCGGTGGGTAAATATCGATGGCAACTTGAAGGCTTGCCGAACTCGCTTGCATAAACTTAAACTTGTTGTGCAAAGCCAGGTTGATCAAAGTGCAATATGTCCAGAGCCTTGACTCAACTTGCGCGGTTTGGAGGTCTGTAGTTACTTCTGGACTTCGCTGACTCCTGCATCTTCAAAATACAGACCAAATTGGAATTCCCCCATTTTTTCTAGACCTTTTACACGGAATACCCTGAACCTTATTCGTACTGCTCTCTATAATTCAGCCCTCCAACAGCAGCCCTGGGCCAGGTAGAGGCATCTCTCTCTTGCCAGCGCCCTGTCTTATTCTTCGTCGGGTCAGCCTATTAGACCTGAAAGGCAGCGCAGCAGTTCTCATACCATTTTGCAATGTACACGAAACACCAGGAATCCTACTTCAGGTCAGGTCTCGGTCGATGCGATCCCATTCTGGAGAAGTAAGGTAAGAGTCAAACTCGAGATCCATTCTAGGTCCAACGAGGACCACCATTTTTCAGTTTCCCTGGAGGAAAAGTAGATGAACTATTAGATCCGACCCTGCTCGACACTGCTCTGAGGGAGACAACGGAAGAAATGGATATCTCAAGAGATAGAATCGAGCCATTAGGCGCCATCGGCTCTGAGAAAAGTCTTCGCGGTGACACGGTGCAGGCATACGTGGTAATTAATTCATAGTCATTGTGCTTCTGATACAACCAGCAACAGGGTTTTGTGCACCAAGACAGGGACTGGCCGTACATCAACGACCACAAACCTCTTCCTTCCGTAGATCTTTCTGCCATCCAACAGCGAGCATCCAAAGACGAAGTCGCTGCAATTTTTCATCTTTCTCTGGCGGAACTGGCAAATCCATCGAGAAACAGAGCCTATTTATTCCGCAATCAGCGACCGTATTGGGCGGTCGATGTCTCAGACCTCGTATCGGGGGACGACGGGCTGCCGTTTATCAGTGAATCCGTGGAAAAACCACTGGAAGACGAAGTTGGGGCCGGTCGCGAAGGCCGACTGGAGGTTTGGGGGTTGACCGGCTGGTACCTTAGTCTCCTTTCTACGAAGCTCACTTCTCTTCACGAAGTGAATCCGCACTTGTTATAGTCTCGCATTAATGTCCCTTTGTATTATCTCTATGTTCAAACGTAGACCAGGCGGAAATATGTAGGATTGGTTTGGAGAAAAGAAAAGGACCGCTATGATACAGTAGCATCCTCGCCGGAGTTTGTCTTGAACACCCGCTGTCGTAGACCAAGAGGTATGCCATGCTCGATGCGGGAAGCGTCAATAACCTGCCCAACATCCCTCTTTTTCGCTGACGCTGACGCCTTGAGTTTCCGGCGTTCGCGACCTCGGGAACGCCTTGCATCCCAAATGAGATATAGGACCGCCTCTGAGATTGCTACTACCGCTGCGACTAACAAGGAAAACAGAACTTGCTGCAGGGTTGTTGATAAAAAAAGTTGACGTCGACATTAAATGTTACTCACCCACTCATTCTTCCAACCAGTTTGTCCTGCCGCCCACCACGCAGCGAACCCTGAGCCGATGATACTCAAGAGAGCGTTCAGAAGGGACGTGATGGCCTTCCTCTCCGCCTTTTTGTGGGCTTCAGCTTCCTCGGGGCTCTGTTCCGGAATGTACGCCGGAAACTTGCGTTCGGGCGACGTGACCGAGCCAGCAAGAAGCGCGACCATAGAATAGGATTGAGGGTCAAGAGACACAGACTGGAGAGCATCTTGCCCCGGAGGAGTACGGGACCATTGCGATATCGACTGCAAAAGCGGGTAGGGCACTGTCGGCGGGACAGGTTGAGAAACGTAGGGTATCAGCTCGGAAGCGAGTTTGGGTGGCAGCAGAGGAGTTAATGGTGTAAGAATCTCAAGGAGATGAGTTTCGAGGCTGATATTGAGGGCGCTCATGCCAAACTACGTGCCGGTTGTAGAGGCAGTCAACAAGTCAAACCCCAAGTCAAACTTGATCGCTGTCACTTCAGACTCGATATATACCCGAAGACCCTTCAAGTTCTCTGGACAGGTCCTTCATTCTTCTTGCGTTCAGCCTCAGCGCTCAGACTCAGCCTGACCACCACGGCCCCCATCATGGATTTTATTTCCCCGTTCTCTCTCGCATGCGCCACCTTCGACATCACTTCTCATACCAGTGTGACAACTGTGGCGGCGATTCTCGAACCCATCACTGCGGAACTCGCACAGAGCAAAACACAGAGGTACTCTGGACGCGAGCGCATCACATAGCCTCTGATACCGTATTAGGGAGCGACTGGGTGAAATTGATGAGCTGTGGACAGATTTACGGAAGCTATGGCACGACCTCAGCCGAGCTCAATTAACATTTTGGGATAACGATGATTCCGACGATGAAACTGACGGCGAGCCCGAAAAGAAGAAACAACATGGTCTAAGGAATCTCGCTGCTAATTTGGGAAGATTTACCAGGAATCTTGTGGCTGGTGTTCCGCGAAATCAGAAGAAGGCATTGTAAGTAACCGTGTTCTAAACGAATATTTTCATTTAGCGGTGGACCGCAGTGAGAATGAGCCTTCTATTCGACGTCTACTCCACTACTACACTTCGTGGTCGTTTACGGAGGACGAAGAAGGTCTGGTATATTTATTCTGTGGTCATTTCGCTGCTATTAATGCAGCCCGCAGCGATTCTAGTCGCTCGCGTCTTGGCCCAAGCACTGTCGAATCTCGTAACTGGAAACGACGTCCTTCTACCAATTTTATGGAACACCTACATGAACCTGCCGGAGGATCAGGTTGTATTAATGTGCGCTTCGGGTCCTCTTCAAAGTTTCTCTTGTCGACCGCTACTATTCCAGACGGCTTCTCTCCTCTCACGATCCTCGGACGCTTGTAGCGGCTCTCATTCTAATCCTGAATTGTATTGACGGAAGTAGAACCCGAATGTGCGTTGTCCGCCGCAGTTTTTCATGGATCTGAATTTACCGCCTCAGAAAAATGCTAACGAGGACTGCAACCGGCGTTCGAATATGTATATCGCTTTTAGATAATATGGTACAGTTATATGACGCCGATGATAATACTGAAGGGGCACGAGCATTCGATATTGGGTAACTACGATTCTTTTGGTTTCTGGGAAGAACTGATTTATTTTGGGGACAGCTATGAGATATTTACTAGAATAATGGCGGTGGACCTGGTCCCCAGTCTTTTCAATCGGCTCTCTATGTGTGTCGTCATTTTGCTAGCAATGATTCATATTTATCTTCTTTTAGGCCGGACGAAATTATTGCTCCGCCCCAAACTACCCTTTTGAAGCTCGTCGACTCGTATCTGCAGGCGGCGAGGATGTCTTCCATACCAACGACGCCACAAGGAACCCCATTGTATTCAAAGCTGCGACCTATGCTTGCAAAGACCTTTTTTTCACTCTCTTCCTATGCCCAACACTCCATTCGGAATTCTCTCAAAACCTCATCTCCCAACACCGCGTCAAAACAAGATTCAGTACTTTCAGCGCCACAGGAGCATCCTGATGTCGCCAGTGCAGCATTTGAGCCACCGTCGTCGTTGGACGTTATGTTACCCAAAGTTAGCGAAGCGCTTGTACTGGTCACTCAATGCATTGTGACCATCACATTGGAGTCGTCGGGTATGGACACCCACGCGGCGGTCTTGGAGCAAAACTCTCAAGATTTTTTCAATGAGATAACTTGTGCGGATCAGGGCATCGTCGAAAATCTGACCGGCAAGTGATTTTCTCACCGCTTACACCGGACCCAACTATACAGCATGGCGCTGACTTCAAACAAATATTACAGAACTTCTGCGTCTGTTGGACTTGTTCCTTCCGCGCATCAACTTCGGGAAAGCTGTGGGACGCGACGGGAAGGCGGCATTGCCCACGCATACACAGCCGCAAGACGGCGGTGATGGCACTGATGGCACAGGATTTTCTTACCTAAAAAGGGATCTTGTTCGTCTTCTTGGCATCCTGTGCCACGGCATCAGGGCTGTGCAGGACCGTGCACGGCTTTGTGGAGGTATAGAAGTGGTTATGAATCTGTGTGTTATCGACGAGAGAAATCCGTGTACGTCGCCCACCGCCATTGTGGTACTTGGGGTTCACTCTGCGGCCTACTAGATCTTCGGGAACACGCGATATTCACGCTACATAATCTGCTCGAAGGCAATCCAGAAAACCAAGCTGTAGTGGAGGCTATAAAACCTTCTGGAAAATGGGATGACAATGGCGTTTTGCAGGACGTACCGGGGGCTGTCCGCAGGTGAATGTTTCGATTCGAAGAGCACTGTCTGTAGACCAAAGTATATATTGGATGGGCACTGCGTTACTCGTCCTCTTCCTCCTCATCGACTTGTAGACGCCTCCTGGAACCGCCTGTTCTCCCCAACGGACGTACTCTGTGTTCGTCCTCCTCCTCTTCCTCGCTTTCCACGTCTACATCTGGGTCCTCTCTTGCCGCTTCCTCCTTCGAACCAGCCGACCCGCGTCGTCGTTTCGTGGTATGTGATTCATTGATTTGCGCGTCCAGCCGGTCGAGCTCATCATCCTGTTTTGACTTACCACCTGCATCTGACCCTTCCTCGTCATCGTCAACGACGAAGCCGTCGTACTGATAGTCGGCGTCTTTTTCTTTCTTGTCGTCCTCTGGAGGTCGGTGTTTCGATCGTCGCCCAGAACTGCCCGCTGCTTCCTCTTCTTCCTCGTCGGACGCGTATAATGGGCCTGCGTCATCTTCGTCGTCGCTCCACATGCTGGCGCCGCGTGATTTACGCGAAGATTTTCTGGATCTGCCGCCGTCCTCCGAGTCTGCCTTCCGCTTGGACTTTCGCGCGTTTTGCTTCATCAGTTCCATTTTCTCGCGTTCTGGGTCCATGGTGGGATCGGGGGCCATGCGCAGACGCGCGACCTTGTTGTGTTTCTGACCAACGGCGCGAACGAGCATGCGGTGCGTTTCCGACTGCATCCCGGTCGGTCGTAGGGTCATATAACCGGTGACGAGCGCCTCTGCTTGCAGTACTTGAGAGCGTTTGTGCTGCGCCACGATATACGTGAGCCCCTGCGATTTTCCGACATGCGCAGGCTGCGACGCGCCAAACGACTTGCCACCCGACGTGTCGATGCTTTGATTTATGTCAAAGAGCTCTTTTCCGAGCCGCAGACTTAGAGTACCGTCCGACCATCGAATTATGCGACTGTTCGATTGTCTCCGCTGTTGTATTTTGTTGAACGACGCCGCCGGAGACAGGAGACAGGCGAAACTCACATCACGATCTTCCGCGTCCTTGGTCCATCGCCAGCGGACGGTGTTCTCCACCTTCAGCTTGATGGACATGCTTTTTTCGCGTAGTGTTTCTGCCTGCTGAGCCTCGTCCTCTTCCTGCTCTGGGCCCATATAAGTTTCGTAGTGGAACGGCTTGGAGTCGACCTTGACGAAATTGGGCATCCGGATGACCCAATTCTTTGACGAAGAACATTATTCTGACGCCCAGTCGAAAAGGTTTGGGGTGAACTTACGTCTCCGTTGGAGCTTTTAGGGACAGGAATATTCGGAAACTCGACCAGTGCTTCGCGCACCTCAACGGTGATCTCAGGTGGCGCCTCTTCCTCCTCGTACTCCTGTGCTCTACGCCGCTCGCGCTCCGGTGTTGGCACATTGTCCGACGACGCCGCTGGAGACGCCGCACTTCGGTGACCAGAAATTCAACTCGATGCTATGGCATACTCCCGACGACTTACTCATCGGGCTTGGACATGTCCGCGTCCTCGTTGCCAAAGAGGTCATCCATTTCCTCATCCTGGTCTGGCTCCATTTGCGTGTCGCGTTTCACGGGTTTTGTGTCCGTATTCCATGGAACGAGAGCACCCGCCAGTGAAGACATGATGGAGGCGGAGTCGAATGCAGGCGCACCGCTTTGGCCACGCGACCTTCCAAATTGGGACTGTCTTTGGGTCACAGGTCACTCAAACAAATACAGCTCCGCCTCTATATGTTGCGCGCTGCCCGACGAGCGCTAAAAGCCCCGACGCCCCGACCTTAGGCTGTGTCTGTCGCCGCCCCATTCCTTCCATCGGACTTTCTTCAATATTTGTATCTGACTTGTATTCTGCGCCCTGCTTGGACCCTGGCGTTTCAAATGTTCTCCTTGTGCCTCCCAACTTATCTGCCGTCTCCAAGCCGTCTCTCAGGGTCTTCATTCACGGCGTGCTCTGTTGTCCTCATACTTTTGATTCGATGATTGTCGTGTGGCTCTGGTGCCTCCAGGCGTGCGAATTGCTCAATTAGCCTGAATCTGTCAATGAGTTTTGTTTCCTGGATATTTTGGACATTAATCACCTTATCAGTGCATGTTACGAACATCGGATTCCGGCTTGATCTCACCTCTGATTTGATCGCGTGGAAACAAACGATCGAAAGTCATGTCGCGTCGGGAACCCAAGTATGCACAGCCCCGGGTACCGCCGCCCCTTCGTCTTAAGATTTTTCTTGTCGAAAGATGTCGGCAAAGCAGTGAGTATTCAGAGTACTTATATGCGCCCTACTCACTGTTCAACATCGTAGCAAAGCCTCCCACCACCACCTCCTCAGAGCTCTATCCTGGCGTTCAACACCTCATCGTCCATTATAGGCAATTCCGCCAAGCTGCATATCCACACTTCAGCATCGCTGCCTCGCTTCATGTCGGGGTACCAACACTACGTGCGCCGATCTTCTACCTCTGAAAATTATACTTTCTTAATCTCGCGATGAATCCAGCCTCGTGGGTACAGTTCCGACGAACACGACGCAGCGGAGGAGTTATTTCAGGATCCGGCCCACCATTTTCCCTCGCATTTTGTGTATCCCGAACAACTTTGGGACGAGCCGGTGCCCGCTGGCGACTACAATATTAGAATCGACACATCTGCCGTTCTTGCCCAAGGACAAGATCCTAACATCGCCAACTATACCCCAGTGCAAGCCTCATATCCCACTACTTCTCACCAGCAGTGGTCCTCTGCGCTGCCTCGACGAACCTCTGAGGGCACTCCTTCCCTCCAACAATGGGCCCAGGTACCTCGGCGCTCCTCCGAGGGTTCTGTCGCCAGTTCCATCGACTCATCTTACATGTTGCCCGAGTACGCGACGCCTGACCATGGACCTTTCGCTTTCGGCCCTTACCCTGGATACCCCCATGGGCAGCATATTTCGCCGACAGGGCACGTTTCCCCCGCAGGGTCTACTGAAATGCTCTTGTCACCCGGCGGCTACAACTCCGGCTCCCAGCACGTCTCCCCTCATACGACCCCACCTCACCTTACTCCACCAACGACACCTGGGGGTAGCCAAGGTTTCACCGCCTCCCCAAGCCCAGACCTGCAGTCGCCCTTGCTGCCCTTTGCGCAGCAGCCCAGGGTTAGTCACCTTATTGATCTCAACTCACACGTCGAGGCTGACACGGAATTGCTCAGACGGAGGAACGCACGCAACCTCTATACACGCACCGAGACCAGCTCCAATTTTTCAAGGATGCCCTGTCCCTCCCTTCTGCCGGCGTCTCCGGTCCTTTCGTGCCGCAGCTGATGTACAAGCCACACACGAACAGCGATCGCCGCCGGTATGTTGAGGAGGTCGATATGGAAGCACCCATCCATTTCTGGGTGGATAATCCTTCTGAATGTGGAATCCCGCTTTCCGATGCCTTGCACTCTCGTGTTCGAAGGCTACTAAAGCGGGATGAAACTGTCTTTGAAGGTCGTGGCCCCAGTGTATCCATCCGGCTCGAGGTACATATTCTTCTAGTCCTCCACATGAACCTGGACTTATTATTCTTTTTCAGTGGCCCGGATACCGGCAGTGGAGTAGACAGATTCCGACAAAAGACTTTCGCAGCCCACCTGGCCCCATTACGCGCGCCAAGTTGGCCAAAAATGTTGCAAAGTGTGTCCAGCGGTTCATCCAGGTGCGTTTTCAGTCCTCTTTCAAACACAAGTACATCAACTTACTCTCCCTCTTCTGTAGGAGAGACATAGTCAACCAATGGAAGATGATGCGGACGCGAGATGGAGAGTCGGCCCTGGGGCAAACCAAATCAAGCTCGAGGATCTCATCCTCGTCAGCATCCACCACGTCTCGATGGGCAGCTGGCAACCACACCTTAGACTGCGGCGGCCCCTTTGAGGCGGAGGCGGGATGTATGATTCGGCGAATACGGGCGAAACTTTCAAGTCCTTGCGTAACTAATTTTCTTCGGGGCATGTCCTCCTTACCCGTGCTTTGCATTTGCTCTCCTATATTAGGTAGTATTATTATGTCGCCTCGTCGCTGTTTCATCGTCTGCCCTCTCTTCAGGAAGAAAGGAATAGTCGTGCTTGTATTTGTATCTGTACTTCGTTTTTTGCACTTGAATATAATCCTCATACTTAGCCCTCCTGATTTTCGGGATCGACGCGAAAATCATTGCAGATCTCCCGCTCACGTACACCTTTCAGGTCCAAGACCAAAAAGCATTGACTCGGGTAGCTCGGTGAGGCTGGTAACTCTCTTACCGACACACAAACCTACCGTTGCGGGAGTTCCGCCCGCTCACACCGTAGTCACTAAACGACAAATTGCGCATAGCCGCCTAGCTAGCCGCTGCTAGCCGCCCTAGTGTTGGCGGCAGATCCACGAGGACGCTGGAGCGCCCAAATCACGCAACAACTTGCTCCGAGAACTGAGGTCGGCAAGCAAAGCCTTGAAAAATCCAAGGAGCAGTACAATATCTATTGTCTATGCCGATTCACAAGGACCACGTAGTTGGCATGCCATTTGCTTTAGCGGAAACTTCAAGCGAGCGCGCCCGCGGGCGCCTTTTCCTTTTGGACAATAAAGCCGGCAACCAACACAGTCTGAGTCACACAGACTTGAAAAACAATTTGAAGAGAACTTGTGCCAAATGGACTTAGACTGTCGCGTCCACGTGATTTTCCTTGTACTTTCTCGCAGAGATGCTGCATTTCCACAAGTAGAACAAGAGGCGTCCACTTTGGGAACAAGGGCCCGGAATGCTATAAAATCCAGCGTGGCCAATAGGATGCCGGCGATAGTGCTCAATTCCTTCTTTCTCGCTCGGTTTTATTGTGATGATGAGGGATGGCTCTCTGGGTGTCGCGATCGTGTCGCGTCAAGTCATGGTAATCAAAGGTAAATAAATTTTCCGAAGTGTACGCAACCAGGTTATTGATAATGCGACAGCGGCACGTTCGCACACAAGGAGAGATCGGTTCCTGGACGTATATACTTTTGTGCCCTTTGGTGCAGACCGCATCTTCCTGGCCACGGACGTCCCCAAGGCACGCATCACCACCAACGACATCCTTACCATTTTCCCGCCCGACGATATTCTTCGTACGCGTTCTCTCTCGCCGGGTATGCTTGAATTGCCCCAAGAGGCCTTTACCGAGTTCAATGAACTCAGCTCTCGCACCCAAGAACGTTACGAGAGGATGTGGAATGCATGGGCCCATTCCCGTTGAACACAATTCGACCTTCTTCCACTTGGTTATTAGTTTCCCGAATTTCACCGCAATATGTAGCGTCGTGCTTGTATCATCACCAGACTGTTCGTTTTTGTGTTATATCGCTAGTTCGTTCATACCACTGTATTCATCTCATTAGTCCACGACAACCAAAGAGTGGCTTGTATATTGGAATTACAATGAATTACAATCGCCAGCATGAGCAGTAAGCAAGATGAAATAAATTTAGAGAAAAGATGGCCGCTGAAAAAATGAAGAATCATGCCGACTGCGTCGCATTCGGATCCCGGTATATCTGATAGAATCGTTCAGCAATAACGCGGAAGAGGCTGGGGACAACACACCTTCAGGTCCCAGATGTTGCCGACCTTCTTGACGTCCTCCACCTCTGTCTCCATAGGTGTAGTAGAGTCGTCGACGGTAGACTCGAGCTTGAGGCCTTGCTCGTTGGCCAGGTGGAGGAGACAAATGAAACAGAAGCTTGTACTGATCTCCTCCATCTTTTCCTTCGGGTACGACCGTTGCAGGCCTGAAATGACCGAGCTGAACACCCGTGCCTCGGAGGGGTCTGTCGGCGTTTGCTCGTCCGGATCCACGTCCTGCGCATAAAGGTGATCACCAAGTCACACGGGAAAGTGTTATAACCTTACCATGCTATCCTCCTCCGCTTTGGATTGGGAGATAACAATATCTAACCCCTTCCAGATGTTGTCCTTCAACTTGCGCACGTCGACCCTCTTCGCGCGCTTGGCGTAGTTGACGAATTCGGGCTTGACCCGGCGCGTTTTGCCTTGGGTTGCGGCCAATAGATCTTGTTCACCAGGTTCCGCTTCAGCAGGCCCACCGCCCTCCCCATCGTCATATCCGTCATCGAACCCGGGACCGTCGTCGTAATCGTCGTGGAAGAACTGGGTATTGAATGGTATTGCGCCCCCACCTGCGGCTGAAAATAGACAATTAACGAACGGGGATTTATCACGAAAGGAAAACGTACTAGCATCTTCATCATCGTTCCCGTCCCGGCCGGCGGCTTGCTCAGCAGCAGCCTGGGCCCAGAAGTTCTCGTCCACTTCACCGTCCCCATCCTCGTTGTACCGCACTTTATGTCCCCGCATTTTGAGCTAAAGATTGGAAACGTCAACGACCACAGTGAAACAAGAACAAGAACGAACCTGGAATTTGGGCTTCAAGAACAGAGACACCAACTGCCGGCTGGAGAAATGCATGTCGTCGGGTAAACTATGGTCGTCCTTCTTCTCCTTCTCTTTGCCCTTCTTCTTGCTCTTGCGTGCGGCGGGACCAGTGCCAGGCAGGTTGATGCCAGCGCCTTTGGTTACGGGAGCAAAGAGATCCTTGGTGATGTCTTTGAGGTCTTTCTCCGCCGGCGTCAAAAAGTCGAGCTTGAACGCCTCCTTCTTCTCCCGGCGGGGTTTAGCACCTTGCTTAGCACTGGTATCGGCATCCGCTAAAGTAAATTTCCATCAGTCGAGGAAAAGGTAAATGGCCAGCAGGACTCACGCCTCCGAATGACTTTCCGCATCTTCCAATGCTCAGGGCCAGCCCAATTCTTGGAAAAGGTTTTGTCAAAGTAATCCATCATGCCGCCATCGCCGTCGGCGTCAGTCATGGCCATGACCAGCTCATTGGGGGGCCGCCGGGGGTCAAACGGCACTATGCCAACGGGGCCGCGGGCCATGCCCACCCCCTGCTCGCTCGTCAATCCGGAGCCGTTCGACTGATTCTCGCCGCCATAATCATCACCGCCCATGTAATCGCCACCATAATCATCGACTACAGCGTCTTCACCAACGAAAAAGTCCTCTGCGGGCGGAGCATTTTCGTCGACATTCATGGAATAGTCCGCGGGTCCGGCATCGTTGTCGTCCTCGTCATCGTCGTTGTCGAAATGCTGCGTGTTGTCCTGGAAAAACGTGGTATCATCGGCGCCACCAGCCCTCGAGAAGGAAAAATCGGCGAGGGAATGTGAGATCTCCTTCTCCTCCAAAACGGCGAGGTCAGGTATGAACAGACCTGTTGAAGGAATTTGAGAAGGAAAGCTACCACGTCAGTTAAGAATCACCCACTTCGGAGTTCGGTTAAATC
Organism: Mycena leptocephala; assembly: GCA_029378395.1. Lineage (NCBI taxonomy): Eukaryota > Fungi > Basidiomycota > Agaricomycetes > Agaricales > Mycenaceae > Mycena > Mycena leptocephala. Next base: position 1,952 of record JARJLF010002742.1, on the reverse strand, counting down.
AACTGCATCCTCGGGCTCGTCCAGGTCCTCTTCTTCGTCGGCCTTCCCGACAGAGTCGCTGGCGTCGAAGATGACGCGCAACCCCGCTTCGCTCCCCGTTCCCAAGCTCAGATGGTTCATCAAAAGACCCTGGGCACCGCCCTCGTCAAAGTCGGCGCAGGTTTTCTTGAAGAGAGGGTCTACGCTAAACTCGAGGTCGAGTTTCTTGCTGCGCAGCTGAGCGGGATCTTTAGCGAGGGTTGCGGCAGGTCGGTGAGACTTCTTCTTTTTCGCGGTCGCCTCTTCGTCGGGGTTGTCTGAACCGTTACCATCGTCATCCTCGTCCTTACCATCGTTGGCAAGATTGCTGAGGAGCTTGCCGGTTTCGGTGCCCACACTGTCGACACGGCTGGTCCAAATTTTGACACAACCGTCGAGCGTGCAGGACGCGCGCTGGAAATTGATGGAGTTACCGTCGTCATTGCGCAACAGCGACATGTCGTGGAAATAGTCGATTAGGGCAAAATTCCACGAGTTTCCGGCGTTGATTTTCTGTGGAGCTATGTTAGCAGAGGCTCTATGGACGCGATGAAACGTACATTGTCGGTCGCCATCTTCATCCATTCGTCAAAGTTGGAGCTGAGAATCTCAAGAGAGGCGCGCGGCTCTACCACGGGAGCTGCCACTGAGTTCAGGGGCTGCTTCTGCCTGGCCGTACGCGACGTCTCGGCGTCGTTGGAAAGCTCATTGGAAGGGCCAGCCTGAGCATTTTCGATTATGGTGATCTTTGTGCTCTTGCGGCGCCGGCGCTTCTCTGCGGTGTCGTCGTTTATATTTCGGCTCTTGAGGGGTTGGCGGGGAGGGGAGTCTGCAAAGCTGACGTCGTGAACGTCGCTGAGGCGTTTCTTTGTGGTCCTCTGGGGTCGCGGGGTTTCCTGATCACCTTCCTGGTCCGAGTCGTCTGCATACAGCGGTTGAGACTCTCCAGGACGCGCCATCGTGGTTGCGTTTCAACAAAAGGTTCGCTCACGTGATCATAACACGACCAGTAACGCATCAGTCACACAAAGTCACACATCATTTAGTACGCGTCTATCAAAACCGACTAGCCCATCCGCGTTCGAGAACCTCCCTCGTCGGGGATTTCGCGCCTTGAATGCGTCCTAGGCAGCTCTTGACTCGAGTCAAGTAGGATCACTAGAATAAAGGCAGGACCTTCGTGCCACATTGGCTTGCTCCATATCCCATTCCGTGCTGAGGTAGAAGAAAGTGACTGTCTCGATGAACTGCATAGTCCTCGCCTTCATGGATCGGTCTCACCAGGGCTCCCCGCATCTATCTTCTTTGATGCTCTACATGCCACTCGGTGTGGTCGGCGGACGAAAGATCAAAGGCGACGTTTGGCTCGCACGAATGGTTGACTTTGAATATCTGCTAGAGAGCGATTCTCTAATGCTGGAAGACACTTTCCGTATCGGAAATCAGAATTGAGTTCAACGTTGTCTTGCGACTCTCTGCCACACTGCACGTACTGTAGGCCTTGCGCGTTGGATTGTGCAGGACCGTTAGTGTATCTTCTTGCGCGAATGACTGTTTCTGTTAGCTACGTTGTTTTCCCAGCGTCAAGACTCAAGCTTACTCGGCGCGTCTTGAGAAACGAGCTGAATTTGCAGGTTGAAATTCTACTATAAAATCTGAGTGAGATGGGGTGCAGGACACGGTCATCAAGGCAAGCCAAGAGGTATGCAAGAGAGGGTTACAACTCGCTCTACTTATGGCCGACAAATTTTCAAATTTGGCCCACCAAGGTCCGTGCCAAAGTCCCGACGAACAAAAGCACGAAAGCTCTGACCGTTGCTGAGGCCAGGTCTGATTGTCCCCATCGGGGGCGGGTGTTGTATGCGCTCTTTCATCGGACACAATTACCGGTCAGAATCATGTGGGCCGCGCAAATAGCAGAGGAGCTCTAAGCA
>JARJLF010002741.1:0-29982 GCA_029378395.1 Mycena leptocephala | reverse complement strand
CGGGCTGCAGGATGGTTGAAGAATCAAATAAATGGGTGCATATATTATTGGCAAGGATGGAGATTTGGGTGGTGACAACTCATTCCAATATCAACATGTGGACAATGTAAATTTCGTTCTTGTAGAAGAAAACAGACGAATTGTTAAGGTGACGACCTAATTGATCCAATATGGCAATATCAACATGTGGACAATGTAAATTTCGCTCTTGTAGAAGAAAACCTTGATCAGACGAATTGTTAAGGCGACGACCTAATTGATCCAGTTTCTCGCCGTTGACTGGGAGTTGCAATTGGCCAATACGCGATTATATAAAGACTTCGTAGTTTGTTCACTCAAAAACCGAAATCTGTTGCTGATGGAAACTCCCCACAAGCAACCGAAGTAGAGTACTCAAATCTCCAGGTTACGGTTACAGTTGACTCGAGCATTATAGCACTGAAGGACGCAGTACTACTTCGCACCGCAGATGATTTGGCATACAACAAATAAGTATGTACCGCCGCTTCGCTCCGGGAAATCACACCGCAGAGGGGAAACAAAAATAAATTGAATTTGTGTGCCTACATACTGCCACATATATAGTGCCTTGTGAAGACCCGTAATAGAGAGTTTGCGATGAGCCATTCCAGCCATCCAACGGCTCGCCAACTCTCCTCTGAGTGGCCTGTTTATTTTGGGACTTGTCTCTAGTCTGTAGAGGACCTACATAGTGTCAATTTTGTGCACTCAAAGTAGGGAGAATATGTGGTGGATTCATTGCAATTTCACTTTTGTTAGCCATTCAGCCATCTGATGGCTGCATCGCAAACAGGCTAATAATCCTGTTTAACGCGCGATCTTGTACCGACGGAAAGATTTTGAATGTCAAGCAGCCGAGCCCGAGAGAACCAAGGTCATTGAATCAGTGTGGCTGAATGAATTGACGGGCAAGTTTTTCCATGAGTCCACAGGATTCCAGAGAGTGAAGCAACCACGAACATGGGAGAGCGAGGAAATGATGGAAGGAGATGGTTTGAACTACCAAAAATAACATTCTTGCCTGGAAACCAGATTCATTCGACCGCAACGAAAGAGGTTCAGTTGGGGAAACCATAATGATTGAGGCAGTACCAGTAGAGACCCGAGAATAGCAGCACTCCAGCAGCGATGATTTGATCATGGAGTTAGAGTTCAAAAAATAGCCAGCAGTACACAGAAATGTTACAGATTAGGCCGTTGCTGTTCCTGCACACGAATATTGCAGGGCAGCGGATTGAGGATGCGGACAGTGGGCACAGGATTCCCAGTTGAACAAAAAATAAGCACCCACTTTATATGTCCGCAACCAGCAGGAGTGCGTGGCCCATTGGCCCAGTGATGAGGATCGAATTGGGCTGCGTCGTAGTCAAAAGCAACCTGCCAAGAAAGACTGCGCGCTGGTCAGGTGGTTGCTCACAAATGAAAAGGCTGCGGCCAACAGTAAAGGGATTCGAGAATATAGCTTCAACAGCAAGAACTGAGGAACACAGAAGGGATACACGGGAAAATTAGGACAACCGAGTGAAGAAATCTTGAAAGAACGGTTAATTAATCAGCTGCTGCAAGAAATTATGGTCTGTCAAGGAAACTGCGTGTAAGTCAGCTGGTTGGTCGCAATGAAAGGGCAGTGTTGAAATGGAGAGGAATTCAGGATCGTCGGGGTTAACCGAGATAAATGGAGAAAAATTCAAAGAATCACGAGGATTTCGTTAAAGAACGGTTAATACTACAACTTTTAAGAACCCAGTTAGTGGGCTCTGCCGCGACAGCGCGCTATAGTTGTTATAGGAGCGAGTCTGAGAAGAGGAAGGATCCGGCCCGCCTGATCCGAGCCCTAATCACGAAGCGTCCCGGCCAAACAGCGACAAGCATTTCCTCTTACAAGCCGCCAAAGCCGCGCTGCTAGGCGTTATATTCTTACCCCAGGTTTGAACTCTACCGTTCTTTGTGCGAGTAGAAACTCTTACTGGTTGGCTGCGGCAAAGCACTTACTGCCAGAGACGGGGGTCCCTACCACCTTCTGTCTGTCGGCAGAGTCCGACACGCTTGCCTCGGTTTGTACATTCAAGAGTTTTACGGTGATTTCGGTTGGGTACATTTAAATTTGTATATTATCTCAAGACTTCACACTGCTCAAGTCTCGGCACCGTATCTGACGCGGCCATGTGGACTCTGGTCTTCCGAACTATGATCTCCTTATTTGTGCGTTTTTTCTCCTTCTAATTCCTTCTCCCAAGATAACTGCACCTCGCTTTTGTTATATAAACTGGCAATAACAGAATTTTCGGTCAGAATTTTCATTCGCCATGGTTGCCATCGCTCTCGCCATATCTCTGCTCGCGACGACCCCAAGACTTATCATTGCGGCAAGTGTCTTGCTACCCTGCACAGACGTTCCTCGGAATCGGTGGATCTGGGGCATGGTGGCCACACGATCTCTTCATTTCCCCGACTCCGTCCGCCAGAATCTCTCGACCCTGCTGTTCTCCCAGAGCGGCCTAGGGCTCAGCAGCTACCGATTCAACATCGGCGGCGGCGGAGTCGGCGTTGTTAACCCCGTTCGCGCGCCCGCAACATTCTACGTCAGCCCGGGGTGTACAACTTCAGCGCCGACCCGCAGGGCGTGTACTTCCTGCAACAGGCCGGGGTGCATGGCGTTCCCATCACCGCGTTCGTGAATAGCGCGCCGTCCCAGCTGACTTCGAACCACGCCAGCTGCGGTGGCACGTTTGTGAATGGTAATGGAGTCCGAAATTCCTGCGAATGGGGACGCATAACTTGACTTCTTTGCACAGGCACGGGGGCAGCCTACGGGACGTATGTTGCCGACGTCATCTCCCATTGGCGATCCACAGGTCTGATGATCAACTTCATCTCCCCATGAACGAACCGGACAATTCATTCGGGAGTCCCGGATCGTGCGGTCAGGAGGGCATGCAGGTGTCCGCGAACCAGTATGTTCTTCCAATTTCCCCGCTCCCGAGATGCCCGAGTGACGAGGACACTCACTAGGCGTGCGGAAGTGATAACTGGCGTCTTTAATGCGCTGCAAAGTCGCGGATTAAGTACCGCTGTGGGCATTCTGGCCGACGAATCTTCTTCGCTCTCTCTTGCGACTTCGGAATATTCGACATGGCTGCCATCAGTTGCAAGCAAGGTAATTTACATTCATAAATCCACAATACCTAGACTTCCATCGTTATATAAAAATAGGTTGCCGCCATTGTCCATCACACCTATGATTTCCCCTCTGACGCTTCCTATACGTCCTTCATGAACACTGTGAAATCCATCGCTCCGGGAAAGGCTACCTGGATGTCGGTACGCATTATCATTATTCGACAAACCCGCACTACCAACTCTCACTTCCATTCAATCAGGAAATATGCTGCTCCCTCGGAACGGCGGCGGGCGTGGGACGAGGTTATACCCAAGGATTCAACCCCACAATCACGAACGCACTGATGTTCTCTGGGCTCGTATTCCAGAGTTTCGTCCTTGCGAGCGAGCCACATTACGACGTATGAAGTTGGGCTTTCCAACGCCGTTCTTCACTGACGCCTTCCTTTGCATAGTTCTGGACCCTGGTCTCGAATGGTGCGTATGCGTTCCTTTAAATCATTGACAATTCCAGACATCCCTCAAATGTAGGCCTCGGATGCTCTCCCCTCAGTGATGCAAGTTGTCCTTCGACCGCGAATTCTGTGGGGTGGAATGTAATGCATCTATTTGGATTCGTTCATAGTTACTCACTGTGGATTAGGACGGTATGATCTATTATGATCCTGCCTATGCCACGAACAAGAACTTCGCCCTCTGTGCGTAATATCATAAATCATCAATTCTCTAGTTCTTACCGTCCTCGACGCTACAGATCTCACCAAGCACTTCTGGACATACAAGCACTTCGGGAACTTTGTGAAACGTCGGTGATGTCGCCCCGTTCACCGAACTCTACTGACCCTGATCCCCACAGCGGGAAGTGTGCGCCTTCCGCTAGTTGGCACCGACGTGCGTCAGTGGATGATGGCCGTATCGACCCCAACCACGTACAACCTCATCCTGATGAATCCCAACACCACCGACTCGACGCTCACTCTCACCTTCCCCGGCACTGTCTGTGCTGTATCCGGCTTCCGCACGAGCGCGACAGAGGATTTCGCTACGGTGCCGGCTGCGACGAAGTCCGGAAGCTCCTGGTTGTTGCTGCTGAAAACGACAAGCTTGACCACGTATACGTTCAATCGCGCGGCGTGCTGAGGATGTTAGGGGTATCTCATATGTGACAATTCAACTGGTTCAACTTCGGTGACTTTGAATGCTATTTTATTTTTGATCTTGATAAACGCGTCCCGGACGTCCACACGAAAAGTGTGACGCAAACCCGAGTTAATGTGTATTGTCTCTCAACGCTACCGTAGTTAGACCACGTCGTATGAGTTGCCTATCTTTCAAGTGTTCCACCGAGGTTGGCGGGATAGTTGAATTTAACTTCGGAACTTGCCTCTCGTCATACGCGCCGGTAAAATATGCCGAGGACATTTGGCCTTGAAATCAAGGGTGATCCAATTTTGACCGCAAAATGTGGCAGTGGTGGCCAATGTCAATGGGTGCTTTCTCTGATGAATAAGGCCTTTCACATAGGTGCCAGGTCAGCGGATTCGAAACTTGACTTCAAAATAACCTCCTTTCTCAAGAAAGAAACGGTAATTGGCATCCACAAAGACCACAGATCGGCGCCAAAAACTACATTACATACATCGGATACAGACAATCAGTTGTTTTATGGGTTTCCTGCGGGTTTTCTGTTTGGGACACAGTAAAAAGTACCACACCAACGAGGTTGAGCGGAGATGTATTTGAAGTTGACTGCCATAGGTATGAGTACGCTTCACAGATTCAAAGGTAGAGATTTACTTTAGTTATTGCAGTTGGTGTTTGCGACGCAGGTGAAGCTCTGCTGTGGGGTGCCAGTCGACACTTCAATACAGATGCCCTCCGCCGCGGGCGGGTTCCCGAAGGCGGTGACCGGGGCCCTGCAGACCGCGTCCTGGAAAATCGTCACACAATGGTCGCCGGGCACGTCAACCTAGTGAATAGTGATATAAGGATGAGTGTTTGAGAACGGAAGGTCTTTAAGCCCCGCACGTACCCTGAACGAACGACGATTAGCAAAGCTCCGGCAAATGCCGTCGCATGGGAAATCGACGCTCGGTTCGCTGCTGCACTCGTCGGCAGCGTACGTGATGATGTCTGCGTTGGCTTTCGAAGGGGCCATGCAAAGTACGGTAAGGGCTACGGCCGCTATGGCGAGAGCGTTGATGTTGATGAACGAGTGCATGATTGGGTGAGGCAGTAGTAAATGCTTCGAGAATTTGGTGGCAAAAACGGGGTGTAGACTGTGGCCTTTATAGGTCAAGGCCTAGAGGAAGCGATGGGGATATTGAACCATGAATACCTCCTGAAACGCGGGAAGAAGAATGCACTGTTCAAGTTCCGGCCTGAACGTCAATTGATCAACGTTTTATTTTGCTGCGGGTCCACATATATTCCAGCACGAAAGCATCATGCAAGAGTCAGCTTACGAGACGATGGGGATATTTGTCCATGTTCATCGGCCATTGGAGGTCGGCATCCCGCACAGTTCCCGCTGATCAGAACATAATTCATTCTTGCGGCTGGTGCGTTCAATTGCATTGTACCTGCCTGGGGATCTCTAAGCTTGATAGGTTCAAGAGTCAACAGCCATAATCAGATGTGCGCGCATATCACGCCGGTCGGCTTGTCTTGCACTCCACATTCGTTCAGCGTTCAATATTCATTTACTTCTCCGGTAACTCAGCCGGAGACCCAGGTGGAATGCGGGCAGAGTTCCGTATCACTACTCCACATTCATTCCGTTTGGGCTGGGCATCGGCGGTGAGAGTACTCTACTAGAAACAATCAAAGGTTCAGGTGGCAGGTGACATGGCAAATTTGACCTAGATGATGGTGACTTTGCGATTTTGAAGCCTAAATAAGCGAAGGAAAATAAATTATTGTATCACTCAAGCCGTCCAGTTTCATATTTAACTCCCAAAACGACTCATACCACGTACCTCTCCGACGGTGACATATGTCTTGACTGACCTCAGAAAACTATTTAACAGCTGGCGTGACCTGTAAATGCCTAGATTCGGTACAAGCCCGTCCTGTCGCCGTGAGATGCCGCGGTTAACCATCACAAGACAGATCCTCGCTTCGCTCCGGGAGATTAGGGTCGTAAGCGTCGAGGTGAGTGTGGGATAATTATCTACATTAAAGTGATGATAACTGCAGGATATTGAACACAGACAGTAGGTACCACAGACTACGAAGCGCGGATGGTTCGTGGATGAAATTTGGCTAAGCTGTTGGCGTGTTGCCGCGTGTGTTCGATTCCGCTAGGTAACATATATTTTTGACCATTTTCCGGAGCTTCGCACGAGTTTTAGAGGGGCCTCCTGTGGTGAAAACGGCATCCTATGAGAGAAACTACTCGTTTTTGGCATCCACCTCGAGTTGCGCGTTTTCCGGGCATCTCCGAGAATGTTCCACGGTTCTCGTACACATCGTGGCGGCGATGGTTTGAGAGCACTCTGTGTCTCCTGGTTGAAATGAGTACCATATCTTACGGTTGATTCCCTCAGGAACCTATACTACCGAGATACGCTCAAAATGCGAGGTATGAGCATTAATTGTGGAATTTCGTGTGCAAGAGACTAGAGATACACTGGCAATTATTTTATTGACAACCTCTCGCTATCTATTACAGCCATTCATTCGGATGAATCAACTGTGATAATTCGTTTTCTGATCTTGGCCTAGTCTCTCGTAGACACACTTCAGCAGATGGTGCTCGTATCTCGCATGTTGAACTCTGGCCATATAATTAATGTTTCCACAATCATTGTCACATTGATGGTTACAGTACATTGCTCCAGCTGCGGGCTTCGATGCATTGATGGAAGAATTGTAAGAGTTATTTGCTCCCCAGGGGAGAACTAGCTTGGTGGGTGCACGTGAGTGACATTTTCAGGATAAGAAGGCACAGACCACGGGACTATGTAAGACCAGAAATCATCCAATCCATGGCTGTAACTCCAGACCTGAGTTTATTTGATAAGGATATCCGGATGAAAATTATTAGTGAGCAAAATGTTGGAATGGCACCATTTCTTTGGAGCGTACCTTCTGCTGAGTAATTTCTTCATGAAATTCAGCATAGATGGTTCAGACACCAGCATAAATGGTACATATTTAATTTCCCTGGTCGCGGCTCCAAAGGGTTTCCATTTTGGGTGGCTTTACGACAGTGCTCTTATTCCTTCCAATAGTGTAACCTAGTTAACCCCATTTAATGCTTTTACTGAGAGGGGAAACCCTTCAGTACCGCTGTCTGAGGCCCGAAATAATTTCTTGTAAGTGAATTAGTGAAGTTGGTCTACAATTTGGGACCACTTTCAACCCGGCATATTGTCTGCCTATAAAGACTCTATGACTAGCGAAGAATTATTCTTGCCTGCAGTAGTATCTAATGGTATCGTCCATGGGTACCGGAGGTACAACTTCTATGTATATGAACTTAGCTGCAGACTTTCCATCTCCAAACACCGATATCGGACAAGAACAATGATGGCGTGCTGGTCCGCACAATATAGTCATACCGCTGTCTGCATCCTTATTACACGAACCCAGCGCTAGTAGGTTCCCAATTTTATATTTTAGCAGAAAGGTCACTCTGCCCAAACTCTGCCTGCATCCTTAGTCTAATCATCCCAGCCCATAGCGACTAAATTTCCTCCCCTCAGCCTAAAAAACATATCTCGAGCCAACACAGGTTATTGATCTTTCGCCTACTATTCAGTCTATTAGAATTTTCCAGTCGTCCTCAGTCCTACCTAAACTTCACCTCATGTCGAGTTTCGGCCATCTCGGGCTTGTTTGAATATTTAATTCCACTTGTGGTGCTTGGGGTTTACCGATAAACGCTACATTTATCATGCATCAACGAACTTATGAGGTATAAATGCTCAAAGAAGTGAAACAAAACCAGCCAACCAATGATTCATCAATGTGGAAGTTGTGTTCGTGAACAAGATTCCACACAATGAATTCTCTAAGCCACCTCGAGAGATTTGGTTGACTGAGCCTAAGTAGATTAAATCATAGTACTCACTTTAAATTTTCCATGGTCCAGCCATGTAGTGGTCTAGTATATGGCAAAATCCCATCTCCATCAGCTGTGCACGCTTCCGGCCCCTGAATCAAACTAGTCTGCACTGGGGAGATGAATTTCCCTCCCAGACTGCACCAAATCCCTGGTTTTCGCCACTTCAGGTTGCACTCAAGTGAGGTCCAGAACGTGTTCCAGCGACCAGAACGTGGTGCTTTCTTTCAGCTCACTTCCACTTGCAGATCATGGCATTCAATTGTTGTATCCAGTATTATGATCTCTTCTTGAACTAGCTCGTTTCTCGTGTGCGGGGCCTTTTGGAAGAAGTATTAATCGATTGCATGAACCTGGGCCAGCCAATGATTGGGCACGACTTGAGGTTGTGCACAGTACATTTTTTCTCCTGGTGTTGAATCTTCAATTCTTCGGACTCCCTTGTGATATATTCCTTCCCCATAAATTGATTCAATGCTGCTTTGGGTCGGTTTTGATCGCCAAGGTATGTTACTAGACAGTCCTGGAATTGCCCCTTTTGAGCGGGGATCGGAGGTTGCACGAGCATTCCTCAACTAACTGAGCAACAGCATAAGCAGCAAGCTCGCAAACTACGCCTGAAATGTCCAGGCAAAAATTTCTTCTACTCACATAAGCAACCCCAAAAGTGTAGCGCTTAGGTTGTGCTGTGTAGAGCGGCGCTCCGCGCATCAAAATATGTTGTGCGATAACAAAAGTGTGAAAGTGAACGTCATAGACTCTGTTGAAAACCTGGTGCAAAGCATTCCTGGACAAGCATTGAGGCTCTCTGTAAAGGTAACTGAAGAAATATTGGAGTAATATATTACAATCAACACCGGCTTCAGTCAGGACACACAGAGTGCTCTCGAACCATCGCCGCCACGATGTGTACGAGAACCGTGGGAACATTCTCGGAGATGCCCGGAAAACGCGCAACTCGAGGTGGATGCCAAAAACGAGTAGTTTCTCTCATAGGATGCCGTTGTCACCACAGGAGGCCCCTCTAAAACTCGTGGCGAAGCTCCGGAAAATGGTCAAAAATATATGCTACCTAGCGGAATCGAACACACGTGGCGACACGCCAACAGCTTAGCCAAATTTCATCCACGAACCATCCGCGCTTCGTACACAGATGCGAGAAGGCACGAAGGAAATCAAGGGAAATAATGGAGATGCGTGTGCGAAAAGGAATAACTCATACCCAAGCTCCAACCGACCAAAATTTCTTGAGATCAGAGATTTGCCTGCCGACCGCATTGAATCAAAATTATTGCTGTTGGAAGAAGGCGACATTTAAAAAATCAACCTAAAGCATGAATAAAGACAGGAAATTAATTGACATTGATTCCCGGGAGTATTCCATAGTCCAAAAGACACCCCAGATGAGTTGTCACACCAGGACGACACATGAATTCATATCGAGGGAACCAGGGTGGTCTCCATTGATTAATCAGAAATGGATAGCGGGTTGAGGAGGATTGAGGGGGTAGGGAATTCATATTGACGATCACGAGTAGTCCGCGGTTTACCCATTGAGGAGATACTTCGAGAGCAATGAATTGAGAAGGTCAGTTTTGATGAACACTGGCAGCACAAAGTAGAAGAGAAACCTAGACCGAGCGTGGCATGATTTTCGGGTGAGAGGGATGGGGGGCTAGAAAGACGGGATCACTGGCCTTTTATGGCCCGAAAAATTGCGGGCTACTACGTGAAGGGAAATGCGGCACAGCCGGGAATCTGCTGCCAGAAACTGCGTCCTTCTGCGAACAACTGCGAGCTGATCAGCTGAGGTACAGTTGGATGATCCGGTGAGTAAATATTAACCCAAATTGAGCTTGCAGGCCCGATAATTGTCTCTGAGATCTCCATGGTAAGGGATAGCTCTGCCACACTGCTAGGAGTAAAATTTCCACTGTCATTTTGCCAGTGGGATAGGCGCAGCTCGCAGTTGGTCTAATGAGGTTACATTTGAATGGAAATCCGGAAGGGAAAGATAAGTTAGAGGACGAGAGCGGGCCGAGACGAAAGCAAGACGAAAGGGAATTCGGACAAATGGAGAAAGGGTAAACACATCCAAAGAATCCCGATGCATTTGGTTAAAGAACGGTCAACAACCAAACAACCTACCTACGCCTTCGTCGGGCGCCGGGCCGGAACTTCGGGCTCATTCTGAATCTAGTAAAGGCCTAGTCGACGCTTGGGTCCGATCCAGTATGTAATCGGCCCTCATAGCCTGCCAAACACCGGCTTTGAACGTGTATATGCATGGGACTGATTTCGTGCCGAACTCCAAATCGACATTGATCATTGAGCGAGTCGTGAAGATAATTTCTTTCATGCATTTCAATTGATCATTCGGGTACTCAACGGCGAATCTGATGTCAAGGTCGGATCGGGCTCGAAAGCCCGGGGTTGGGGTCGGGCCGAGATAAGCTAGGACTCCGAAGATATGTTTGGGCCCACGCAGAAGCCAGGGCTTGGATACTATTGTTTCAGGGCTGGGTCCATCTCTACTCTCCCTGGTCAAACTCCGGAACGTACGACGGGTAGGGGCTGAGCTTGAAAGTGACCTCTCGTCCAGAAGAAGGTCAAGACTAGTTGTGGTCTGAATTTAATTTAATCTACCAGGAGGCGGTCGGAAGGCGACTGTGTCATCGTGGAGGAAATAGCGCCCAGTTTGAAGTCAATCATTAAACAATCATACGGTCCGAATTTTCCATAATCCATTTCTCCCTATCCAAAATTTAATCCCGCTACAGGGATTGCTATCCTCGGAACCACCGCTGTCTGGGAAGCTGGATTCATATATGATCCCACAACCGGCGTTAAATCTCTGGAATCAGGATACTGGGGTTCTTCGAATATCGTTTTTTGCGCTGCGTGGGCTTCAGATTCCCGACTATTCCTCCCTCTACGTCGGCTGTGAGACGCCACCCTCATCATCTCCGCCGAGCGGCGTGGACGTTGAATTATTCTGTAGTAGCACGATAATGTACTTTTATATTTAATTTTATTCAAATTTTTATTATTAAATTGGCGCAGCGCGTCTTGGTTGCAACGGGTGGAAAGAGGCCAAACCCCCCAATTAGCTTCGAATAGATCGTAACCCCGCCGCTGGCTTGGAACCCGGTTACATGCACCTTACCTAAGTGTTGCGTGCCACGAAAAAATTGGGACCTTGGAACGGCTTGGGACCGGTTGAGTGGCGATACAACCACTTAGGATTTTCCCGACAGATGCAGTAAAAACTCTCTTCCGGCCTTGCAGGCATCACCTGAGAAGAATCATTTCCCAGTTGCCTCGCATGTTCGAAGAGAGAGAAGGCGCAATACTGTAATGTACCGATTCATTGAATAATGCTGGCGTGTTCTGGAATAATTGTCATGGGCCATTAGGCGGCGACGAGTCGACCGGAGGTTGACGAGGAGCGCCAGGTTCAACCTGTTGCAAGCAGGAAAAATGAAAATGTTAGATTTCCCGATTCCCAGTTCAGTAAGCTCATATCTCACTCCGAAAGTAGTGGTTTTGAGGCCCCCAAAAACGTTCCCAAAATTCTAACTATTAGTTTCAGGAGCAGTTTTATCCGCCCAGAAAAGTTTCGAACCCTATTGTCTCGGCACCAAATAAACTGCTCCTGAAATTATTGGTTTCAAGCGCAGTTATACCCTGACTAATACTCGAAATTTCAGAAATGTTTTGGGCGCCCCAAACAACTGAGTGTCTGAGGTTAGTTGGTCGCACAAAAGGCGATTCGTATTTACAGAATAACATCTACTTATTACCAGATACAATACTATAATAAAGTCTCGTCGTCCAATTCCTCGTTTAATTTCACAGTTAAATGTGGCACACGATGTCACTGCCCAACGTCCGCTGATTCGGCGCCGCGTTCGTCCGTATGTCCGCGTCCGCAACCCGCTCCATCCCGGGCATGGCGGAAGTCTCGGCCATTTGAATGCTCGTGCCCCCCCGCTTTTTCTGAACCTCCACGGACTCACATTCAACCTCGTTTGACGGCATCTCAATTATGACGGTCGACAAACAGCCCGAGGCCCGTCCCCACTGCATGGTCCTCCATGCTTGGTTCGCCTCCAGCTCGGCGTCAGATTCATTGTGCCGTAGCGCCTGTAAGGCGCGGATGAACGACTGGATGGGGCGGGCAGGAACAGGATGAGCATAATTCCAAAACAACAAAAATTGACTGTGGAACGCAACGCACAGGATCCGTGGCGGCGATCAGTCCATAGATGAGTGGCCGCCCGGCATAGATAGCGAGGTCTAAATATGACCATATGGGATTGGTTAGCCGTTGATACAACAGATCACAGTGGTGAAATCCATGAAACATACCGGCGAGAGTCAGCCGCCAGTTCTGCCCAGGTCAATGGTGAAATTTTAATAATTTGCGTGACACGAGGGCGACGCACAAGTTGCGTTGGCTCCGCGTGCCGCTATTGCGTGCAAGTCGAGGACGGCTCCACCGAAGTTGAGCAGGCAAGAGAAGAGCGGGTACAGGCCTATAGACGCATAACGCAATGGTCTCAGTATCACATCCCACTTTGGGGGAGGGGGAGGGTCTACCGATGCGGAAGATAATATTCCGGAACCTCATGATGGTCGAGCCCGCGCGGCGTGAGGCCTCCGACGTGTAGGTCCCCCGAGTTGCATATCCTTGCGGAGGCGTCGAGTATTGAGCTTCCGGTGCACCACAGTCAGCGTTTGACTGCCCCACATGGAGGCACAAGAGCGCACCTCATAGATAATGAGGAAACCGACAATCATGAGGAACACGCCAAACTCCCCCACCGAAGTGAGGAGGATCCATAGGGTCTGTGTTCCGATTAGCCAGCGCAAAGAGTCTGCGGGGTCAGTGCCCCTGTACCAGCATGTCTCGTTGACGGCCCAGCTGTTCCAACATAAGATCAAATTTAGAAATTAGTTTGGATGGCCCCGGGTGAGTTCAGAGGTGACATGCCCAAGTTTCCCCGCCGCATATGGCACCACGTTACATATGAGAGAGACGAGCGCGGTCCCGACGATGTAATATTTCTCCATCTTTTGGCCTTTGACCTCGTATGCCAGCACTAATCTGATGCGAAGTCAACGTGGAAGCGGCGCGTCTATAAAGCAGAGCTCCTACGGGAGATTGAGCGCCATGCAGAAAAAAATGCCCGCGGAGAACATCAGGCTCAACTGTCAGTGCACAAGGAGCTTAGCATGCAGATATCCAGGGGCCGAGTCCACGTACATCGGTGACAAACGCGAGAAGATCGCAGGTCCAGCCTGGGGACGCCTTCAGCGTGCCGGCCGCCATTACGATCCCAAAGACGAGACTGGGACGGTCAGTCGCGTGTATAGCGACACAGGAATGGTCCACAGGACGTACTTTGCCAGTAGCGCGTATATGAGGAGTCGCAAACTGACGCGGTCCAAGTAGGGTCGCGATACAGGATTCCATGCCGCGTATCCGTATAGGATGAGCAACACGGCCGTCAAAATGACGCCGGGGATTACTAGTCCCAGGATGACCTGCGAGCTGTAAGCGTTTCGTCAACACTCTGTCTGAACCCGGGGAGAGCTATGTTGCGTACAGGATTTGGGGAGTCGGGGGCGACATGGTGGGACGGAGAGGGGTCGACACGAGAGCTTTTGGGTATTATGTATGTACTTATCCCCAAACGTACAGAGTGCCCTTGATCTCGGGTAATACCGGCTTTAGTACTCTTTAGTATCTGTCGGGCTAACGTTACCGATCATTTGTGGGACCCAGTTCCTATGTGCTGAAACCTCCAGAAACTCGCAGATCCTCGTTAGAAAAAAGGGGCGTCGAAGAGACCACCAGGTGACATGCACGTAAGCGCCAGCTAATAACGGTCTACCAGGGTCAACCACCCAGAGCAAGGCACAGGGTCAGGTTTCACGGGGAAGTTCAACCAAGTACGAAGCAGAACCGAGCAATTTTGTTGAAGTTTTGAAATGGATCCTGGATCATATATTGACATTCAACAGCTATGCCAGCATGGTTGGAGTTCCAGGCGGCGGGGAATCGCCTTCGGACTTGGCCACCACTGTATGATTCAGAAATACACAACAAACTCGGGGGAACTTCTCAGATGGGAGTCAGAGTCCTCATTTGTTAGTTATATACTCTTTTTGTGCTTTGAAGGACAACGATAGCTCGAGATGCACAGGAATTAGATGAAACCGACTTCCATTTTCAATGGAGATAATTAAGCGCGGCAAGCTGGACCCTGAAGGTCGCCAAGGCGGCCGAATGGTTACTTACGTGTTTGTCGTTCCCCGATCATCCTGCGTCCCTGCTCAAAATTCAAATCTACCTGTTCCGAGGTATGAGTATCCATACTGAGTAATCCAATTCCGGACATCGACAATCTGTCTTAGCCAAAACTGAGGGTTTATTGTCGTCTTTGTCAGGGATAGTATTATCAGCTATTTCTTGGCTTTCTCTGCCGTCCTAGAGCATCATATGTTGAGCGCCGGCCTGAAGCAGCGGAGGTTGCACCTACGTGTTCAATGTTCTCCTAGGTTCTCCTCCGTTCCCACTCACCTCCAAATTCCACTCTACAAAACCCGGTTGAACTTCTCGTTCAAAACCACTTTACTTTTTATTGCCCTCGGGCACCGCGTCTTAGTAGATCGTGTACTTCTTTGCGGAAATGCGGATACAAAAAAAAAAAAAAAAGATTCTCCTCCGTACCTACGTACGTCATGATTACCGATAAATCCACAATGAGCTATAAAGAAAATTAGCCGAGTCGCCGACGGCCAAGGGTATTGACATGGGCGGAATCTCCCGCCCATCCGTAAGTGATTTAGTAACGCTAGTCAATAATTTCGGGGTTACATTGAGACCCCGAAAGTGATTCTTTGCGCAAGAGTTTCGATTGTGGGACTTCGCAGCCGTCAGTTCAAGAGACGGAGTCAGAGCAAAGAGTGGTTAATATCCTAAGCAGTCACACCTCAGGAATTGCGTCTTTGTAGGTTTGAAGCGTGTCTTGTCTCGTCCAAGCGAGGCATGGTAAGGTGCAATTGATTTCACGCATGAACGAAAGACCGATAATAAGACACTGTTGGGAAGAGGAACTGGTAAACATATCAATGGGCATGGGCGACACTGAACGGAATGAAATCCATGGGCCCCAACAGGTGCGAATGGCATATATATGCAGACAGGTGTTAAATGTATGGAAAAGAGCAAATGAATGCAGCACATACGAAGACACCCCGTGCAAGTTATGTTTTGAAGCTAATTAGGAGCCCATATGCCGTGTGAGTGACCTACTTGAACTTGTTAGAAATCGAAGCTGAGACCACCTGGGTGAGTGAAATTCTTTGCAAGAAAAGAGTTCCTGAATTGGCCGAAATTTGGTCTCAAAGCTTGAGCGTATCGAGGGGTACGACAATGGCATACAAACTAGTTCAGCTTGGGTATGTCCTCGTGGAGTATTGAAGCTCCTACGGGAGTCCTACCCAGCTATTGAATTTGGGTTTTCCCATGGTTTCAGGGAGAGACGGTGGCTCAACTCGCACAGGTGACGGATACTCACTGTGTTCAGGGGGCCCGTGGGCAGAGCCTCTGCCTACCCTCGGAGGCAGACCTGGGCGTAGGCAGACTGTGCCTGCCTCTGCCAATGTCAGTTCTTCGTCTCCAGTGGTCACATGCTGCTCAAGAAACTCACAAAAAAGTGTACATAAGTTGTGCATAAGTGGTGAGAGTTTCTTTCGGCAATTTGACAACATCCGGTAATAATGCCGTCAGCCGAGCGAGTGCCGAACACCCTAGGCCGAGCATTGCCCTCAATTGTTGACCCTACCTGCTGGAAATGCCCCCCCATAATTGTACTGTACAGTATGAAAAAAAGTAATTTCACCACACCCACCAGCGTTGTGAATCCACTAGTGCGGGATCGCCGTGAAGCCTCGGTACTCAAGAATTCTGATGTTCTGTGTGCCTAAAATAATACAGTGTGCATACAGGCAGGCTCCTGAATGTAGAAAAGTCGACAGTGGCGGGAGCTGCTCGTGTCTGGCATTTTTTTTTTCGTGGCAGGTAGGCACAGGGAGGAAGGGTCTGCCCACGCAGCGGAGGACCAGGTCGCTAAGGGAGGCAGACCTGTGCCGATGTGATGGCGGCACGGTCTCGGCACGTTGGCACAGGGCCACCCAGGGACACAGACTCGGTCTACGGGCTGCCTGAACGCAGTGACTGGGTTGTTTTTCTCCGGCCCTTCCTTTGTCGTGCGAGCATAGTATACATTGGATTCGCCGGCACTACAGCTCTGAGAAGCGGCATGCATTCTCGATCGGGCCTGGCCCAGTTCCGAGAAGCCCTCCCAGCACAAATTACCCCGCCATTGCTGTATTAGGTACCGTCATAAGCCGGTGGTTCGAACCCACCGGGGGACATAGAACTTGAAGAACCTGCACTCACTTTTTTCCGCTCTCACAGGTATCAGTTAATGTTCGCCCTTGCCCTGAACCGAAAAGCAAGGCAGAAAAGAGTGGAATGTGGAGGGAAGGAAATGAAAGGAAATTTCCACCGGCATCGGTGGTAAACAGAGTCAACGCCGCCGATCGATATTGCTTCGAAGTCTCAAAGTCACTCAAGAAATTCAAACCAAGCAAGTCTCCCGAACTCAGACTTGGACAAGGTGAATGCAGGTGTCGTTATAGGGACCCATATAGTCAAGGCTCAAGGAGAAGCGGAGCACATTTGGCGACGAGGTGAGATGGGAATGTAGATGTCAGAACGGGACCACACTGGCATACAAATGACCCGACAGTAAAAGGTACCAGCGTGCTGAGAACTCGCCTGCAGAGAGGGTCAAGTCAATTGGAGCGGGAAATTTACCCCAGGAGATGCAGACTCTCCCAAGCGGAGAAATAAATTTGATCATTAATAATATGCCGCTCGTCTGCACCGACGGAGAAGTCAAAGCCAAGAGAAATTAAGCCAGATGGATAAGTGTTCGTAATCTGGAACCATGTACACCTTCCGACTCTATCATCCAACAGCTTCTTGAACTCTGTTGTATCGATCTGGCCCAGTTCGGGAAGGCGCGAGTCGAATGCGATCTGGTTGGTGCACTAGTCGAATTTGTACAGCGGGACGCGCGTGGCGTCGCGTTTCTCGACGCCAAAGACGTCTGGTGCGAAGTCGAGAAATCCAGCGGTATGTCGGCGCATGTTTTACAACCACTCCGATGATGGCTCTGCCGCCGTGAAGGCAGCGTCGGAGGGTCTGCGCGGGAGGTAGACTCGTAACCAGTCTGATCTACGCCATTCTAACAAGGCGGGCTTGTTGCCGTAGTCTACGCGGGAGGGGCCAGAACGAGCCGTGGAAGTGCGTGATGCCGCGGTTTATGTCGTAATGAGGCGATGGAGGTCGAAGCCGGGTGGAAGGGTCGTTCCAGAAGAGTACTGCAACTCCCGCATCGGGGATCCATTTCGCCGTCGGGAAGCACGCAAAAACCCCACCGTGACAGTAGACCACACCTCGCCGTCTACCCACGGCATAAGCGCCACTATGTCTATCACGAAGAAACGGCGGCCATATGGGGGACCATTATCGGGCAGCTTGAGAAAAATCCCCAGGTGCATAGTTGTTTTCAGCTCTTCATTGTGTGTGTAAGCCGCGTACTGGATCAATTCGATGCTGCTATAATGCATATACCGCCTGCATGACGGATGATTTCAAGGTGGCGCGCGATGCACGCAGTACGACCTACCACTGAGACGCCATTTCACGGAGGGTGAGTGAAGTAGATTTATCGATTCTGGTGGATAAAAATCAGGAACGAAAATGGGAACGAAATATGAGCGAACCTGGGCCCAATACACCCTATCTCGGAATCCGACCGCTTTCTACTGAAATACACATCCGATAGCTTTCTGTTGATCTCGTAGAGATGGAAGCGCTCCTTGTGGCGACTTCCTGCGCTCCAGTCGTGTTTTTGGCACTTATCCTGGGTATGCGTGAGTGCATCGACCCATCGGGAAGGAGTCGCCAAAATATGATCTCGCAGAGCAATACTTCGCCACACCACAGCACGAACAGGACATGAGTCGCTCTTTCAGTGAACATTCGAGGCGGCCGCAGGAATCGCATGCTGGCTGCCACCGATCCCAGATGGTAATGATTTCTCGGCGAGCACGGTCGTCCCAGGTGGGTTTATTCCTGGACATGCTGGCCAGAGCAAGGAGCGAGGTGGAGGAGGACTTTGAGCTTGAAGGCGTCGCAATTGGCGGATGCGTGGGGGCTTCCAAACGAGGAAGGAGGAGATCGTGAGAAGCCCTTTCCATTCCCATGCATCAAGAGTTATACCGCATGTTTGATGCTCGCGGGTGATGCGAAGACGACTGTGCCTGAACACTTAAAACGCTCCACCGAGAAAAAAAAAAGGTTGTGCCGCAAAGTCAAAATTTCTTTTCAGCCACCTACCCAGCCAGCCCTAAACCAAACAGGGGGCCTGGTGGCGTAAAAATTCACTGTTGCCAACCATGGCACTTTCAGATTTGTAGGGGAAGGGTTTTCACGAGCTTGAGGTTGAATTTGTTGAAGTGGCTGTTTGCGAGTGACTAGTTTTTTGTTTCATGCTACCAACATATATTTGGCCAGCCTGACATACATTATCTACTCTTTCACGTCGCAGTAATTCATACCAAACTTGAAAACACTTGTTCAGTGGTTCAGCTGGGAACAGAAGTCCTTATGGAGTAACGAAACTCGCTCACAGATACTCATATGGTAGAGGGATTTGGGGAGAGACGGTGGTTCAACCCTAGCCGAGGACATACTCCCGTTGTATGAACATCTTTTGGGCGCCATGAGGTCTCATACTCGTAGAAATGGCTCTCAAATGTCATCTAAAGAGTGTGGGGAGCCAATGGTTCACCTCAATCGAAATTTACTCAAGATAACCCCTTGCGCACTACCTTTTCGGGAAACGCAAGTTTTAAAATGTGCTTGTATCTGCCTGTAAACGGAGCAGGGACTGTCCAAGGGGAGGTTGGTGACTCTGACGCCGGGAAGAAACTATTAGGATGAATTTTATATAGAGTTTACCGGCCCGTAAGCCCGCCGAAGCTGTTCCAAAATCTACGAACAGGGTGTCAACGATACTGTACACAAAAGGCAAACGAAAAACGCACTCGCAGCGTTCCAACAGCTTATCTGACGTCCGTATAGGCCTCACATCCGACGCATCCGTGTCCGTCTTGTTGAAAAGCATCTCCGTTTGCCCAGCACTCCACTTCCGCCACGTCGGCGTGATGGTCGTGAGGTCAATCTTCACGTTGGGATCCAGCGAGATTGCGAACGATGTGAAGGACTGCGCGAGCGCATTGATGAACGCTGTGTTGTTGAAGATGGGGAAGGCGAGCTCGGGCATGTCGATTTTGAGGGAGGGGAAGTAATGGGGCAGGTCCCAACCATGGAGCCCGGTGGCACGAGCATTTCTCCCTAGGATGATAAGAAGGCGAGACACGCGTAGCGGTCGTTGGTTATTGAACGAACCTTGACCGCGCGGCCAGAAAAAGCGCGGAGGAGGGTGTATGTCGGGGCAAAGGAGTACCGCTACACGAATGTAAGTGCACTTCCTCGGAGAAATGGAAACCGCAACGAACAATCTCCATATATGGCGTTGGACTGGAACAACTGTGTCCGCAAAGGAGCATACAAGGCACCGGCTTCATTAGCCTGCGTGGCATTGAAATTGGGGTAGATATCCAGAGCAAACCCCGTCGCATTGGCGGTGGCCGCGGTGGTCTGGTCCACAAAAATAGTCCTCTCAAACGTATTCGTGAAGGAAAGCAGAGCCTCCTGAATCCGATAATTAGTGCCTCAGCCGTGTCGACGAGGTGGATGAACGTACGCCGTTGACCTTCCCATGAGCAAGGCCAGCGAAGCGCGTTGGGTGATGAGTTCACCGTCCACTACCGGGACCAACGCCACGCTCCAGAAGAAC
Source organism: Mycena leptocephala (assembly GCA_029378395.1). NCBI lineage: Eukaryota > Fungi > Basidiomycota > Agaricomycetes > Agaricales > Mycenaceae > Mycena > Mycena leptocephala. The sequence goes on along the minus strand of JARJLF010002741.1, from coordinate 9,765 downwards.
CCATCGCCATTGATTTTCAGGTTGGCATTCTCCAGCGCGGTTACGTTTGCTGAGCGTAAGCAGGCCATCGCATCTATCGCTCCGGTGCAGCTGTTGAAAGCCACGAGTGCGGGATACTCCCAGTAGAATATAAGCTTACTTTGTCTGTGCCACAACTTCGCTGAAATACAACTAGGTCTAGGATCAGGATAGGTTTACTGGCGCTAACGATGATAGCACACCTCCGGAATACGGTCATTGTAGTGGTATTGAGACGACAAATATATCGACGCCGCAATTGCCCCTCTAAACAACTGAGGCTCGGTTCTCCCGTTGTTCGCGATGACGTGCTGCAATACAGAGCCGGCGCCTGCAATGATATATTCATCTGTCATAGCACAATCAACGGTCGAGCCCACCTGCCGATTCGCCCATTATCGTGACTTTTGTGGGGTCTCCACCGAATTTGGAGATCTTTCAAGCGTCGTCAAGGATTCAACCACTTCGCAAAATAACTCACATGCTTATTCACCAATCGGAGGGCAAATTCTTGGTCGCCTGGCGTTAATTACAAGTCAGCAACGGCATACTGTATGGGGGGAAATACTTATGTAACCCGACATTCAGTGCTCCGTTCTGATTCACCGCCGCGCGCGCAAGGAACCCTGGAATATTCACTTCAGCAATGGTGCGAGAACCGCGTGATTTCCTCGCCGAAAAGACCAAGTCGGTATTGGATAATAACAACCACGACGCCTCGGTTGCTTTGATTGATGAGATCGCTCCCTCGGAATTCGTTTGAGGCGCCGGCAATATAGCTAGGCGAGCAACTCAATTGATGTTTATCGGCAATATAATGCAGGACACACTCTCCGCCGTGAATGTAAAAAATAGTCGGGAGGAGACCCGCTGGGACCCCTGTTCCGTCGCTCGGGTAGTATACGCTCAACGGACGTTATTAGGATGCGGTTGAGCGGTAAACGAATACACTCACCTGAGAAACAGGCAGTCTTCAGAAGTCGCGATCACATCGGCACGGGTTCTCAGCGGATTCGTCGGGGATGTGCCGCCCGAGGCCTGAAAGCACTGATTCGGCTGGGAAGTGGCTTGTTGCACACCATCGACGTGGTGCGGTGGCTCGGGTGCTCTGAAACGCAGCTCCCCTGGGCGTCGGTCAGATTTCGGGGCGGCTACGGACCTCTTGGTGCGGCAGCGTAGCGAATTCCCAAGAACGTAGTTACGTTGGTGGACGGGTTAACTGTTCCCTGGTACCGCGCATAGCCCAAGTCAATTATGGGCGTTGTATCCGCGCTAACGACACCCCCAGCGGCGAGGAGTATCGCACATGGGGCTGTACTTTGCAGCAGATTTTGCAGTAGTATTTGCAGGAGACGGTCGATGATAGGAGGGAAAGCGATGTTGGTAGGACTGTAATGAGCCCATAATGAGCCCATGGTTTTATATTTGAGCTCATTTTATCGGAACCGAGACTCGCAGCAAAATAGGTATCAGCCGATTCGACCGGCATCCTATTACCTGGCTACCTCTGCTATGCGCGCGGGCCGGCACGGAACCAGCCGTCACCGAATAAACAATCTCCTTTCCAGCCTAAATGAACCAGCAGGTTAGGTGTCGGAAATCAGTGACTCGAGGGCGAAAAGGATGCTTACACCGCGTTTGACACTCGTGTTTTGGCGCCTTCGGCACGTACTGACCGTGAAACGTGAAATGCATGCGCGGAGATGGGACCTTTGCATCATCTCGCAAGATGGCTCAGATATTACTCAGATATTACTCAGACAGGGCTGGTACGGCAAAGAACACTCACCTGCCGCGCCGCTCACTTGATGGCTTCGAGCCAGGTGGTTAGTCTTTGAAAGCTTCCTGGCTGTGGGTGATCGGCGACTGAAGTGCGAGGTTTTCTTTTTCCGACATGATTTTGTTGCAACACAGACTTCACGGTACCGATTTGCGGACGAGGAGTCAGTGCCAGTCGGCAAAGTTGGCGGACGGCTCCACATTTCTGACTAAAACGGAACAAGAGCACGGAAGGAAGGAAGCCCATTGACAGAGTTAGCGAGGCTGCCCAAAGCTGTAGAAGTAGAAGTCGAGAATAGGGCTTCGAACTGGCCATCGCCCGTGTTTTCCGGGTCCTATTCCACTCCGGAGAAGTTGTCAACAGAGAATAATGCAGCTTTCATCCTTCTAGTGAGTATACTCCTCAATACAACGGCCCCAGGTCATTATTTGGCTGGCCCGCACCCCAAAGTCTGGCGACGAGATTCATACCCGGCAGCGACGGGAATGGGGCGAAGCCCTATTCGAAGTCTCGGCAGCCACCGCTCGAGGGCGAAGTGAATCGTGAAAGAGACACGCGTGAGAAGACGGGGAGAAGCGAAAGTCATGAAGTGATTGCCACGAGGGGCGGTGTTTACCGGTCCGACCGCCAAGTGCTGAAACAAGAGTCCGAGGGGCTGAAGAAAGTTCAAACGAGTTACACCATTGCTTGGCGGTGTCTCTCCGCGAGTCATTCTACGCCGGCAAGCTGTTTGTGTCCATCACCGGTGAAATAAGGCGAGGTAGCTTGAGATGTGGGAATTATGGGCGGTGTACGATGTAACATACGGGGCGTGTGTGTGAGAGTGGCAGCGCGCACGGGTAGGCTGTCAAGGATTGTGATATAGATAGGCCGTGCGTCGGCGTGAAAGTGGTTCGAGAGACCGGCAGTAGCGGAATCCGTAAGTGAGATGAGACAATGAAAGCATAAACAGGACAGACGAGCCAGTGTGATGCATTTACCAGTGTCATGGAATAGCGTAAAAATAGACCGCAGTTGAAGAACGGAGTTTGGTGCAGTAGGTCGTGGGGCCAGCCTATCCGAAAATCTAGGCAGAAAGAGAAGACTGTGGACCGCGACAGCAAGCCACAAGCTGGGGAGGCAGGATTGAAGGGCTTGAGGCAAGTGACTAGCCGTGCATACGGTGTAGCAACGAGAGGGACATTGACGTGGTGGGCGTCAAGAGCAAGCGTCGCGACACCGCCACTGATGACGTCGGACCGGCGATCATCGAATCAACCGAACTCTGATTTTGTTCACTCTTCGCTCTTTGTGTGGATATGGCAGAGAACGGTCCACAATATGGGTTTACTGAACCTAACGCCCTTGTAGACGGCAGATGTCCCCGTGGAGCCAGACAGCTCACTCCTGCCACTGTACCGTATATCCGACGGCGGACCGACGCAGGAGTGGGTGACCACACTCAACGAGGACGTTTTATGCCTGGTTCGGAGGTTGTATATCTGTGTAAAATCCATCGACATTACGGCAGGTCATTCAGGGGCGTTGAATATCCGAGCGAGCAACCTAGACTCGTCTGGAGCCTGTAAGAAACATGAGACAAACAGTTCAGTTCAGATTGGATATACCGAGTTCAACTACATGGGTAAAAGTATTCATACAGCGAGAGTGCAGTGACGGTAAGAATGAAAACGAACTGCACAGTTATGAAAATATTCAAACTCTGGGACGGGGTCAGCAGTTCCGCCTCTTCAAGAGGCCTGCCACTCGCATCTGTAATTACGGTCAGAGAAGATGCGGATAATACAATCTTTTTGCTCACCGCTCGCACCAGATATGTCAGGAATTTCAGGGAGACCAGAATTGGCCGCGGGGATGTCCTCAGAAGGCGAATCTTCTAGCCCAGTGCAGGATCCCGAGTCAATCTGGGCATTTAGAATTGGGAAAGTATCGCCGATCTCGGAGCCGGCCGAATCTACACCCTAGGTCGTGAGCAATCGAATCCGTACTTTAACAAACCAAGGCACACAATATCTATCATCTCCAGATTCAGAAAAGTCTCCATCTGAATCCGAATAACAATCAGTCGGATCATTTTCTTGCACCGTGAAATTGTCACAGAAAGATCGAGACAATGATTCTAGGCTTACTGTGGGCAAGTAGAACCTCCCGATCGCACGACACCTGAAGAAGCGGCCACCCCAGCTCTATGGCGACTTCGTGGCTGTAAGGATCAAAGCCTTTGGCTTCATGGAACTGACGAATCCCATCGTAGACGTGTGCATCCCATGACTGTACAAGGGCAGACATTTGAGCCTGGATGGCCGGAAACCCCAAGTCTTCAGCTACCTCCCGGCTGAGTCGGTTAACTCCCGATGGGTCGAGGGACCAGTAGGCTGGTTGGACAGGAATTTGTGGGCCTGTCATGTCCTCTGTTTTTAGGTCGGCCAAGGGGCACAAAAATAGGTAGCCGAAAAATAAATTATCTGTTGGCCCAAGAAGCTGAAGATGGTAATCGATACCATGTGTCAATACTGGGGAAATTATCCACACAATTGCTACCACCTGGAACAGCAGATATACCAAAATCCTCAAAACCCCGGGTTATTTCGAGACGATTGAAAATAGCATTGGCCTGTGCAAGCCAGGTTGAAGCTTCAGTGTTATATATTCGACGTCTATATTCATTTACAACGGCAGCAGAACGTATCCTGTCACATGGGTGTCAATCAGCCGGAGATGGCAATTAAAAGAACTGCACCTGATTCAACCATTTGCCATAATCGTGGTCCCTTTTTGGTTAGAGTTATTCTGCCATTCATGGTACTCTTCAGAATTAAAGAACACATGAGAATTGAACCTACGGATGCCAGTAGTTCTCGACAATCGGGTCCATCGTGGCCCAATCTGCATCAACCATCTGAAAGTCAGACGATGCAACTTCCAAAGAGCTTCATAGTCCATTCGCGACGAATGACGGATGGACCAAGGCTTAATTGACCCATTTGTGGGAACCCAAATGGTTTCCAGCGGGCCAGATGGTGATCACAAATCTTGTGATAATCTCGCAGCGACATTGACATTATTGTTTCCAAGTCCTCGGATGGTTTCAAAAGGGAGGTGCCGACGGGTTGCCACGGGTCGTGCAGAATTGTAAGGACAACCCGCTCGTATTCAGGTGGTGTCAGGTCGACATACAAACTACCCGCTGACGCACGAATCCACACAGTGTACACATTTGAAGACTACGCAAAGTTTGAGATACGCGGAAGCTTTGGGAACTTACTTACCAGAAATGTTCCAAAAAGAGACAATATATATCGGTGCACATCCTGCAAAAACTGAGCTCGGAAACCGATATCAACATCAATGTGTTACCAAGAAGTCACTGCTCTGAGTAGCACAGTCCAGTCGTTTGTAGTGAGAGGTAAAGCGCGGAACATACCATGCAGGCCCAGAAAAATACGGTCGATAAATGGGAATTGCGGTACTTCTCCAGCAGCTCCGTGTGAGGGATTAAATCTGTTGCAGTATCAACATTATCCGTGATTTTGCGCTAGCACAGTGTAAATCCTGACCATCATGAAACACCACAGCGTAGAAGTCTGCTGTGCATGCTATTCCATACAGCTGAGGAAGGTACGGGTGGTGCGAGGTCGTCCATCATAATTCAACCAGAAGAGGGATATCGTTTATCTCACCGAATCTCGGAATATTTGATATTTCCTCCCGCCATTTCTTGGATGGGAATCAAGACAATATGAAATGGAAAAAGCTTAAACGCACGTCTTCGGCATTGTTGCCCTGGTACAATGCCAAGGTCATGTTTGACTTGCAGCCGTGAACGCGAGTGGCATACATCTTCGGACGGAATTTCCTCCATTTTTCCGCCGCACCACATCGGCTCGACGGCGAAGCCAATTTCCCGAAGTAAATTTATGTGCCGAGGGGGATTACCGGAAAGTCTGTCACGGGGGTAAGTATCTTGGGAGTGAATGCGTTCCAGCATACCGAGAGGAGCACTCGGAGCAGCATGATGAACATGAGTGACACTCTTGAACTTCCGCCTGCAACGACAAGTGCTTTGCCTTGGGGAAAAAGGCGCCGTGTATCTGGATTGTCCACTCTCAGATAGCATTCATGTGCGACACTGGTGGACATACCTCTTCAAGCTTCGATTCTGTGTCGAATTCGGTTTCAAATGTCGGAAAAAAATTAAATTGCACACAACAGCTCCGAATATCTTCTGAGCCATTGCAAGGTCATTAGGTTTTAGGCGGCTTGCAGCACGGATGTCAGGTTCTTGAGATCACTTCCAAGCCCCAGTGTGGCTCTCAAGGTGTTTCAAGGTTCCCGGTGCCAAATGGGCTTGCAGCGCGCCGCAAGGTGTCGAAAGCGGCACTAGGCACAACAGCGCCACGGCCGTTGGGTCTCATTGCTCTTTTACATTTCAATTACAATACACTTGAATTGAGGCAACAATATTTATTCAATTGAACGACTACACATTTATAATGAATGCGGTAATACCGAAAAATGCGAGCTAACCCGCAAACGCCGGTCAGCGCAGTGTACTATGGCTGCCAATGGGTAAGTGCGCGGACATGGTAGAGTGAGAATAAAAGACAGAACACACCGGTTAAATATTTGCAACGGTTAAACATTTGCAAGGACTACGCAGGCATGTTAGTACCGCCGCATTGATTAAGCAGTGTCCAGAAAACTCACCGGCGTGGCGTGGAGTCATAACTCCACCATGACACACCGCCTCGGTTCCATGAAAGAGCGTCCAGCCGATTCGAGCGCAATCTAAACGCGCTCTGATCCACAATCCATACATCTGCAAATACTATCAATCTCCCGCGTTGAAGGGCATACGGGAGGAAAGGGAATAAAGAGAATAATCAGGTAAAGGTGGGGAGATAAAAGAGAAAGATGAGTGCAGCTTACCTTGCTTGGGAATCGGGTGAGAGGAGTGTCCTCTCACTCTATCTCATCTACTTCGTGGCCCTGGGCTCGTGGACGGCGTGCGAGGGCTCGTTAACATGTGTAATGAACCGTGGTGGTGGTGAGACGGAAGCAAGAGAGGTGGAGTCACGCCGTCACAGGGTGGCTGTTGATATAGCACAGCCAGACGATGACATCATTTGCTCCACTTGCTCCATCGCACACACTTAACACTTTTTTGACGTTCTTGTGAGAACCGAGTCCAAGGAGAAACGGAGAGAGAGCAAACTGGCGTCGGAAGGACGAGTCGGATGGAATCAGAGATGGAACTCAGTAATCAGTTTGACGGAGTTGATTGAACGACGTAACTAGACAAGTTCGGTCCGTATTTATACGCAAAAGAAAAGGAGGAATCAAGACAAGGGGAAATAAAGGAATGGAAGTGCGGATATAATCGGGATCGGGGAATGAAAAGAGGCGAGGGCGATGCGGCGGAACCGGGGATCTCGGAAGAGGATTCCTGACATTACCCCCCTTTGAGGACGGAGTGAAGGGAAGTGGAACGGAAAGAAACGGAGTAATCAGAAAAAATAGGTAAAAGCGAGCATGAGCCGCGATGATATGATTGAAAATGTAAATGGTGGTGGTTGGAAAAGAATTAAAGTGGATGGATGGATAGAGCGATGAGAGAAGAATGATGGATGGAACGAGATGCGATGGGGAAAATAGATTGGAGGAGCTATGAGGGTGCGATGAACACGCCTAGCAGTGCAGACAGTGCGGGTGCTGGCAATCAACGCGAAGCGAAGGGTCTGCCGGTTAGACGAAGGCCTAGGTGGACAGATGATAACAAGTGTGCGCGAAAGTGGGTCGGATGAAAGCGCAAGTGGTTAAGACGGTGGCCTTGTTCAAATGCGAAGGATGAGATGTAAGGTGCCGATAGAATGATGTGAAGGAGGAGTGATGAATGGATGGGAAAGATGCCGGAAAGAATTGAGCGGCAGAGTGGCGCGACGGAACGAACTATGAACCATAAGTTCAGCGCCGAATGGGGATGGATTAACTGGAAGAGCTGGAAGCACTGGAAGAGCTGGAAGCACTGGAAGAGCTGGAAGCGCTGGAAGCGCTGGAAGCGCTGGAGGAGGAAGCACCGAAACGGGTGATATGCTTGGAACATGCGTCGCGGGTGTGACCAGATTTGCCACAATAGAGACAAAGATTATTTTGGAGGCGGTGAGCACGCTCCTGGGCCGTGAGAGGGCCGTGACCGGTACGAATAGCGTCGATCTCCATTGGGATGACCTCGGAGGAGGCAGGAAGCGGCGCAGGAACGACAGAAGGAACTGACGGTGAGATGGAATGAGGAATCGGAACGGTGGCAGAATGTGGAGCTGATGACGACGTAGAGGGAGGAGTAGGTGGAATGAAAAGATGTGCATTAGCGCCGTGACGGCGTTCGAGTTCACGAATGAGAATATTATTATCGATAGCGAGGATGAGAGGCTCCCAAGTAGCCATAGTAGTTGGACGAGGAATGATGGGGATGAGTGCGTCCTTGATCTCGTCCTTGAGACCACGGATGAAGCGGTCGCATTTCGTCTCCTCGGTCATATTGAGGTGCAGTGCGATCTCCTGGAATTTGGTGATGTACGCGAAAGCAGTGCCGGTTTGACGAAGACTGTCAAGCTTCAGAAGCGCGGTGGATTGAAGATGGGGGTCAGAGAATTTAGAGCGGAATTGAGCGAGGAATTGGGGGAAGTTCTGGAGGAGCGCAGGATTACTGGTTTGACACCAGTGAACCATTCGACGGGCGAGCCATCAGACATGTGTAAACCCATGTAACGGCATTTGTCCTCGTCAGTGGTGAAGGAGTGACGTTGGAGATAGAGGCAGTCCTCAATTTCGTTGAGGAAGGGTTCGACCGCCTCGATAGTGCCATTGAAGCGGCGGGGGTCACGAACGCGAGGAGCAGAACGAGAGGAAGACAGGGGCTGAGTGATCGGAACGGGGTTGGGATGATCGGAGCGGAGGCAGATGGTTGGGCTTGGCGGTTGATGAATGCCATCATGACCTGCTGAAGCGCGAGCTGAGAATCGCTCATGGCCTTCAGGATTTGGCCGAAATCGATGGGAGTACTGGAGGAGGAAGACGAAGGATCCGGATAATATGGTGTGAACTGGGAAGGATCGGCAGGAGGATAACTGCCGTCAGCGGTGGGATCACGATCACCCCAATTACCAGTGTTGGCATCATCAATCTGGACATGTCAGAACGGCTGTCGGGCTCGAAGGACATGGAGGAAGGATATGGAGTGGAAGGAGGTTATGGGATGGGATGGACAGATGTGAATCAGGGATTTGTGGTTCAATCAAACTGTGAGAACCGAGTCCGAAGGAGAAACGGAGAGGAGCAAACTGGCGTCGGAAGGACGAGTCGGATGGAATCAGAGATGGAACTCAGTAATCAGGTTTGACGGAGTTGATTGAACGACGTAACTAGACAAGTTCGGTCCGTATTTATACGCAAAAGAAAAGGAGGAATCAAGACAAGGGGAAATAAAGGAATGGAAGTGCGGATATAATCGGGATCGGGGAATGAAAAGAGGCGAGGGCGATGCGGCGGAACCGGGGATCTCGGAAGAGAGATTCCTGACAGTTCTCCCAACCCAATGCATCTTCCTCGTCGTACAGACTCGGATACGACACACGTATCCGACTCGGAACCCGAGCGGGAAGCTCGCCAACTCAATGACTTGAATTCCTCCTCTTCTGATTCGTCTGCGCCCGATACACCCCTGACCAAACGTGCACCTCTCTCGGGACTTTCAAATAATGTCTTGAGCACTGATCCTGGTACATGACGTGCCCTCAACAATCGCCTCTCCGCCATTGAGGGGGATCTCGCCAAGATAAAAATCAAGTTTGACAAGCACCGGCGTCACAGTGCGTTTGACCAGTTCTCAACGCGGCGACTAATGAGCCTAAATTGTTGGACACTTGGATCTCCGGACTGACTCGTCTCTATTGGCCGTGTGGAGGCTG
>JARJLF010002740.1:0-30006 GCA_029378395.1 Mycena leptocephala | reverse complement strand
GAGCATCGTTACTCACGCACACAGAGAGGCTGATCGTACTCCCAAGGATTGCCGTCGTAAATCCGTCACGACTCAAGTTGTGTCTTCTTAGTGCGCAGAAATTCAACCTCAACTCGCAACTTAGCTCCCTCGAACACATCGACATCCGCTAGTGATGTTACTGTCGCGGACGAGACTATACGAGGTACGACTACGAGACTGGATATTTACTCAAGAGGTACCATGAGCTGAAACTTTGGTAGCTTCTACCATCAGCACCTCCGAATGCGCAACGAGCCCCAGTCGAAAATGTTCTGGCTCCACATCCTTGGAGTCAGATGTGCCTCCCAAACGTCTGAGGCTTGGCCCTCTGAAGGGGTGGGGGATGAGAGGGATGACGTCAATATGAGTGCGGTGGAATATGCTCAGAAGCACTGGAGCGAGTTTCGAGATGAATACCCGAGATGCTACCCGCATTTTACCAGACATTGACGATCAATAGATACTTATTGCTTACTATTATCTTCCGATACATATCTTTAACTACAGTAGATTCAGATTGAACAAAGAAATCCGAGCTTCACGCTGAGCACTGCCCGAGTGGCAACATGTCAGATCGACACCGACGAACTCGGCATTGTGTATCTTGGATTCGGGTGGGCGTTATCTTGCTGTAGAGGCCTGGGACGTGCCGACCATGGCGGGGCTCTATCCCAGCTCTGATGCAGTCTCAAAGTGCCTAGATCGTCGCTCCCATTGTGAACTAAATTCACAGTAGAAACCTCCGGCCTATCGTGTTGAGATGTACCATAAATCGAAACATCGTGTTTTCAAAGGCCGCCATTTTGACCTCAAGAACGGTGCCGAGCAAGCAGAACGGTTGAACCACATACTGGACTCACTTCTGTATGCTTCGCCTCAAAAGACCTTTGCAAATCACTTGAACAATTGAGCTGAACGGTTGAGCCAGTTGGATACAACAGTCTTGTTCAACACATAGTAGCTCGAAGGTTGAACAAACAGAGTTATCTGACTGAGCAGTTTTACTCTTCCAAACAAATTGTCATACTTCCAACCTCCCGACTAACTCTCACTGTCGTCTGAAATGATTCAAACAGAATCGTTTACCGTAACATTCTCAGCCGTTGATTTCCAGTTCGAGTTCGCAAGCTACATAATTACTGTTGCAGACAGCCACATTTACAACTACAAAATAATCCTGGCCTTAATCTGTTACTGTCTTAGCAGATAGCTTTATATTATTTGCCGAAGACCAGTAATTTGATATGTTGATATCAACGGTAAGTAGGTTTAAACATCTTACTTGCCCGGACATGGAGAATGATCTGGTAGTTGAATAAGCATGTCGACTCAATGAGTGGAAGAAGTAGTGCAACCTTGCAGCGTTGCAAGAATCTTACTCTAATTCACATGGAGGGTTTGCGGGTCAATGTACATATATTGCGTCAAATAGGATGTCCTAGACAATACATAGCTTATATGATGAGTCGCAAAAAGTTCGAGGGAGTCATTTCTCGTAAAAGCTGAGTCCTTGGCTTGTGTGGGACCCTGGCCGCTGGCGTTGTCGAGTTAGGTTCCCATCAAGTTGAACATCTCATCTGATCTCCCAATCAACTCGCATCAATTCGGAATTGATGTCAATTCATGTTCAACCGTTGCTCGATGTAGTCTCGTTACAAGTTGAAACATCACCAAATTGGTTCTGGGTCATAAGAATTCATAAGCATAATTGAAGCCTATGGAGTCGGGAATTGTATACTTCATAATAGGTACTCTCAATCACTTTTACAAAGCATTTCACGCCAGGTTGAACCCCTCGACCCCACAGTCCAGACCCCTGTATCCCTGGGCCTACGAGGCGTGAAACTCAGTGTGTGCTCAGTAATTTTATGCTGCAAAACAGAGAAGTTGAACTTGAGGGGGCGCTATGCTGGCGACTGGCCGTCCACTCTCCACGTGGATAGCCGTGGTCATGTGGTTACGCTCCGTGCAGCTCAAGTGACGAGCTTTCACGGGGCACTTGTGGTGCACAGAGGAAGTCAAGAAATTATACTAAATCCAGCTGAGGTTACGAACTTTCACGCAATATTTTGAAGTCACGAAGGTCCACAGTGCTAAGCAAAGTAACGAAGTGACGAGGATGGCGCGGACTCCCTGTCCACCAGGGTAGGGCCGCATTGCGACGTAGCTTGGATAGGTTGTTGGTCGGTAATATCAATCATTATCGTCGTGCGATTTGCTCACCCGTATGCGCTGAACACCAGGTTCGAGTCAAAGTTTAAATTCGGCGGCTAAAGTGAGAGAATAGATAGCAGCATACCCTCCAGCCTGCAAAGCCGTTAGTGCAGTTCCAACAGTCCTAGCATTTTGCTCACGAATCCTGGATTGACCAAGGTGCAAAACAGATTTTCCTTCCTCGCGGTTGAGGCAACGGCCACAGGCAACGTCGAACGGCATCACGACGACGCGGTCGCCCTTTTTGAGAAGCTATACCATGCAACATCACCTCAGATTCCATCGAGTGCTATGAAGGTATGAATGCTCACGGTTACGCCGCTTCCTACTTCCTGGAATTGTGTTTAAAAAATAATGATTAAAGTACGGGATTCGGGACACTGACATCGACGATGCCCATAACTGTGCGTTGTTTGCTCCGCAACGATAGACGACCAAATGAGCTTCAAATCAACGTACTTTTCGTGTCCAAATACAATACCGGCCTGCGCCGCTGTACGGCCTTCGTACATGTGTAGGTCGCTGGAAGATATCAGCCGGAATTTAGAAATCCAATTAAACATCAGGAACCTTCCGCAGATGCACGACGTCGTCGCCGGTTGAAATTACAAACTGCTGTGCCCACCTCAACAGCTCGGTTCAACAGCATTCTTAACAGCTGGTCATTTTTGTGTATTCCTTTCACAGTTCTTTACAGCAGTTCTACAGCTCTTGAAAGTATATATTCGTGTACATGTTGAATAAACTCCCCGCGTCTTTGCAACGGGCTCACTGCTTATTTGGAATATCCGACCTGAAATCCAACATCCAGTTCTCTCAGTTCTTGATGCAGATGGTCGTGCATTCTAGAGGTGATATTCCTCTCGTCTAAGTCTTGCAAGATAACGGTACTTGCAGCAGACGTGCCTCACTCCTCTGGATAGAGCTACGTAAGTGGCCTTTGCAGTAAGAGAGCTTTATTATATTTTTTTTTCGTGAGACTTACCTTGGGCATGAAATACTGCAACTTGCTATCTCGACACCGATGTCGGGCTGTCATCGGGGAGAATAAGCGTGTTTATCTGTGTTGATTTACACGAATAAATTGTAAATCATGTAAACCCTAAAGATAACGGGACCTTCCAAAAGCGTTAGTGACCGGTGATTGAGATCAAGATCTGACAGATGACATTATATCCGTTTACTTTTGATCTCCCTTCAATGGCCCTGCACTCCCTGCATCGTCCTCTCAAAACGAGGGCCGCAATGCGGTTCCTGCAAACCACGATTCAATCCGTTGAATGAATATCCATTCCAAATTAGTTGCGTCTTGAATATTCTCATGGCAGACAGAAGTTTCGCTCCAAAGCAGTCTTGTAGAAAAGAACCTTCGAATCAAGCTTCGAATGACGTTGAGGCGAGGAAATGTGCGGTGAAAGATGAATTTTAATTCCTCTGTCCGTCATTGCCTTCTCTTTAATTCTTGTGTCAAATCCTTCCACCCGTATCTGGAAAATTCCGAAAAATGTCTGTCTTTCTTGATGCCAACAAGTGCGAAAAACTTGAAAGAAAGGGACCAGGCATAGAGAAAATGGCAGTATGCATCATTTATTTTAATACAGAAAACACAAAAGTAGCTCGAGGTGTACAGAAGGAATTACATAATTAAATAAAATCCAGATAAGATCTGGAACAGCCTGCACACACCATGAGGGCTCGTACCTTGAATTGCTGTCATAAATGTGTGCATTAAGGATCATACATGATTTAATACCCTTCAGAACATGATCATCTGCCACCAATTCGAAAGAGTTAGTGGAACTGACCCAGATAATATGCAAGTGCAAGGAGGGACAATAGAAAATACTCTGAATGAACATTTTCGCGCTTGGTTTGGGTATTGGATAACATTCATGCAATTTGACGCGTGCCAAGAGGATTTTGACGCGTTAGAATACGCGAAAAACACATCCAACTACTTGAGGTAATCAGCACATGGCGCTGCCCTGTAAAATTCACGCTTAAGTATCAAGTTCCCCATTGTCAATCTATAACGGGTCCTGAAGGAGCTTGGCTCAACTGCAATGGCTGATTATTTACGATGTATCTTGTGTTCTGAAGGCCGTTATTAAAGTTTTATTGAAGGATTTCCGTGGAAGTGTAGGGCATGCTTACTTGCACTTAAACTGCGTAAAATGAGCTGGCAATAGAGTCGCAATTGAGTGAATACATTTATAGGCCACATACTAATCACCTTGAATGTTTCTGGGTTGCCGGAGGCAGAGGTCAAAGCGAGAGACACAAGAAAGTATAGCGCGCCAGAGGCGCGCTAAGGTCACGGGGCTGTAAATCCTGTAAATCCAGCTCAATTTACGGTAAATTGATGTGCAATAAGCGCTTATGGGCTCTTATTGCACTTATTGTCTGGGTCTCAATTCTCATGCGTTTCTTCTCAAATTTTGCTGTAGCGCTTATATATACTATAGTAACTGTTCTACAGGCTTTTGTAATTTTTTGTTACTTCACAAGGCCACTGGGAGACGCGCGATTTGGATTCACGCGTTGCTTGGCCATGTTTGGATTGCTGTGTTTGTGTACCGTGGTAGAACAACCACCATCCCCTACTCGACTACATCGTCCACTAGCAACTCGCATCGACCTTGCCTTGAAGTGTTTGGAATTGCCTGTCTGTCGTGTACAAGAACATCAACGGCACCGCCTTCCCAATTCCCCACCCGACCAGGATCTGCTAAACTGCTGCGGCTCGTCACTGAACAAGGACGGGGTGAGGGAATCCACCTGGTTGGCCCAGGCTGAGCACGCCCCTCACGCCTTCTCGATCTTCTGTTGCAACTTGGCGACCGCGCATGCTAAAGCAAGAATTCAAAATCGACACGCCAAAGGATCTTCGTAAAGATATCTGCGACATCTGCATGTTCTTCTGTTAGGAGAATTTTCTACCCATACGACCCTGTGCTCACGGGATCTGGTAGAGAAATCATCCTCTCACCTCATCGAGCACCCAATGGATAGGTGCCAGTTACGTTGCAGATTTTTTTCCATGTATACAGCACGATAAACCTCGACCAATGTGGTGCTCCCGTGGGAACTCCTGCATGCCGCCACCCAGTGCAAATTGTGCACAAGATCGCTCGGCCGCTTTGACAGTGAGCATTATTTTATCAAATAAATCTTTGTGTTTTTTTATTCATTCATTGTTGTTATTGCGCAGACATTCACAACGATGGTACAACCATTCCCAGCTCGAGACTGACATCATTGGATGGTCGTAACCGAGCTGCTACCACTCGATGACGCCAAATCATTCCGTTGTTGCGGACAGATACTTACGCTGTACGTGCAATAGGGAAAGATCTTTCTCTAAACGACTTACTGACACACAATCTAGCAGAACCATTGACCACGTGTACACATAAGACACACTTTGCATATGTGCACGCTGTTTGACATCTACCACCAAGGTCCGTTGATTTCCCCGCAATTCTTGACCAAAACCTAAACTAAAGTACTTACAGCACCTTTAGTAGTCCCTCTCGAGGCTCCCAAGTTGATTGGATGTGGATAAAAAGATACGGACACGCGCGCCGTCATCGCGGGATGGCGACTTCTCACCCCCTACAGAAGTGCGTTGATTTCGCATTGAGCTCTTGACCAAAACACCTAAACTAAAGTACCGACAGCACCTTTAGTACCCCTCTCGAGGCTCCTTAAGTTCTCTTGGATGCTGGATCAAAAACGCGCCGACACGCGCGCCGTCATCGCGGATGGCGACTTCTCACCCCCTACAGAAGTGCGTTGATTTTGCACGAGTTTTTCGCCAAAACACCTAAACTAACCTATCCACAGTGCTCCTGGAGCTCCTTCTCGATGGTCCATAACTCGTTTTGGCCGCTGGCCCAAAAACGCGTCGACACAAGCGCCGTTATCACGGATGGCGACTTTTTCATTTCCATGCAAAAGTCCGTTGATTTCGTACTGAGTTCTGGACCAAAATTACTAAACTAAAGTACCTACAGCACCTCTAGTACCCCCTCTCGATGGTCCCCAACCCGCCTTGGCCGCTAGTCCAAAAACGCGTCGACACCGAGCACCGTCACTTTCTACCGGAAGAAGAATCTCTAGTACTTCGAGATATCTCCAAAGTCAAGTTACTACCTCGAGAAACTGTTAATCTATCTCGAGTGCAAGTTGGTCGTGTGAGTCACTTTGGCGCGGTCTCTTGGCTGTTGCTTACCGTAATCCAGAAACCTCTCCACCACCCTCTATCTGCAGCAACACCAAAAGCTGTCGTGCTGCTACCCATACCCCTACCACAGACCCGATGTTTTCCTGTTCGTGAGCGTCATGGTGAGCAGAAGGCTTGACGCTGGCATGATTGTTGCGCTACATAGCTTGTACTCAGGCAGGTACATGAGCACATTGTCGATGGAGTTCCTATTCAGTTTTCTTTCTCTCATGCTCGATCCGCTATTTATATTTTGGAGGACAATAATACTTAGATAGAGCTTGGATGGTATAAATTGAATATAGCACCGATCATCCATTGAGACAGGAGATCTGACTTGACTTTGCACACCATGGGCATTCCAGGTTTCTGGGAGGTGCGCGCTCTCTGTACCTTTACCTTGCGGCTTTTGACCACTACAGCTTGCTGCTTCCGTCTCGCAAACAATGCCATTCATGGAATTTTGCACTCTTATTGGTCTCGTTGAGAATCGCCGCAACATTGGAACCATGATAGTGGG
Organism: Mycena leptocephala; assembly: GCA_029378395.1. Lineage (NCBI taxonomy): Eukaryota > Fungi > Basidiomycota > Agaricomycetes > Agaricales > Mycenaceae > Mycena > Mycena leptocephala. The sequence goes on along the minus strand of JARJLF010002740.1, from coordinate 23,026 downwards.
CGTGGACGCCGGGTAAGCCCATGGAACTTACCATCCAAAGAATATACTCCTCAAGCTTTTGTAGGCTTTGGTTGACGCAATGCCAGACAGTCTTTCACAAACCACATCATGCGCAAATGGGGAGGAATCCCGAGCTCCGCGCACTCTTTTGGAAACTTGCTGCATTGAACCAAGTCGGAGTAACTGCAGTCTTCCCGTTTGATGGTCCTAATAGGCCGTCTATCAAACGGGATAAACAGGTCGGGTCAAAACCGCACTGGCTTGTGCAAGAATTCACAGAGCTGATTGGCTCTTTGGATTCCATCATTACACGGTACTCTTTTTGTTTCGGGCAAGCGAGTCTCTCTTTAGGCCCCAGGAGAAGCAGACGCAGAGTGGCATACCTTGATCGCTTGGGACACATTGATGCCATCTCACTGATGATGGAGATGTCGCCCTGTTTGGAGCGCGCCGTATTATCAGGGTGGGTTATTCTGTTCCAGCTCACATATCTATTCCTCACAGTCTTTAGATTGAACAAGAATGACCGAGACGAGATTACTGTTTATACTTCTGCAGCGCTTCAGAGTACCGCCGGTGTTGGGCTTACACAGGGGGGAATATTGCTCATTGCAATCATGAGTGGTGGGGACTACGATACAGTAAGGATTATCCTTGCTTGTCAAGAACAGGATCATTCACGTCGGATCTCTTTAGGTCGGCCTAGCTGAATGTGGGATAAATATTGCGCATGCACTCGCACGCTGTGGCTTCGGTGATTCATTACTCGAAGCAAGCCAGAAAATGGGCGAGAAAGACCTCAGACAGTTCCTTGTGGGCTGGCGTGAACAAATTCGCACTGAGCTGGCGACTAACTCCGCGGGTACTTGGGACGCAGATATCCTGCTCTTGCCAATAAAATAACTGATGCATTTCCGAATATCCAAGCACTTTATTTATATGCTCGGCCGGTCACTTCGTGGTCGGAGAACTTCGTACCTCCCGCAATAGAAGGCTGGAAAGTCAGGCTTCCTGATCTTCCAGCGCTCGCGAAGTACTGCAATCAGAAGTTTGGATGGACGCCCTCGACATGGCTGGGAAATTCAAGAAATATATATTTCCCGGCTGTTTATTCGTCGGCTGACCATGGTATTACTCCACTTCGTGACAAACAACGAGAACTAATGTTCTTATCCTTTCTAGCCTTTAAATCCCACTCAGCAAATACGCGACCATATCATCGAGGGCCATTGACGAGGAGCGCCCGCATCTGTCCACCTACCTTCACATTCTTAAGGTTGACGACAAGGGCCCTTACAAGAAATACGGAGTTAAGCTTGCTACGGGGGCTCTGGTGGAATGGACTCTCTCCAAGATCGATGCTCCTACTTCGGCCGCCGGCTCTCCTGGCGCAACAATCGTTGAATGGATTCCCGCAATCCTAGTTGATCAATGTATGCCGCTCATGGTTAATGCATTTAATCGTGCATTGGTAAGCTCTATGACCTGCGGGCGAGTTAATTTGATGCCATTCCTCAGAGCCGCCCACTTGTTCCTGTTCCACCTATCGCAGCTACGCCAGTGGTGGATTTCTTTGACATTCCGGATCCGGAAGTGCGCCCTGTGAAGCGCAAATGGCTTGGGCTTGTTGATCTCACGGATGACAACCACGGTGAAGGAGGGTCAGGAAAACCTAGTAAACACAGGGTAATTGACGTGACGGGAGATCCAGATGACGAGTTCATTGATTTGACGGAAGATTCGGAGGATGAGCTGAATGCTGAATCAAACGTCGAGGTGATTGACCTGACTTGATTTCCTTCATTTAGAAACATGTATATACCTTGTGAAGCTGTTTTTCTTTATTACATGCAGACAACCGTAGTGGATTTTTGGGAATGCAAAAAATGTTAGCCGAGCGACGGATCGGCAACGAACATGCACAATGGCCCCTAAATTTTGGTAACCTTGCACTGTCTTTATCTGGTCCACAATGCCGAAGGAAGCAAGAAGACCAAGAAGAAAACACCTACTGTGACAGCCGAAACCTGAAGAAGAAAAAGGACGCAATTCAGGACGAGTTCAGTAAAGCTACGAACACCAAAACTGCGTACAAAGGATATCGCGACCGGGGCATTGCCATTATTGCAGACGTTGTTGCGACCCGTAAACAGAAGGAGAAGGAAGATCCGAGCTGGAAATGCCCGATGGCATCGACACGGACCTGTTGGAGAAAGCACTCAAAGGGCCCCAACAAGCATTCTGTGTACGCGTTGGGACTCTATTTGACACAGAAATGCGCGGTGGAAGACTTGGGGAAGTCCACGGCTGAGGGAATACATGGGGCGTTCGCAAATTACTGGGATAATCTGTGAGTCATTCAGCTGTTTGTTGACGAAGCTCCTTGTTAATTTCTTACCTTGATGATAGGCCCGGAAGCGGGGGGAAATATAGTGGGTCCTATTTGTACGACGAAGAGACCGAGAAAGTCCGGGGAAACCCAGCTCGCTCCCCCGAAATTGAAAGCTTCCTGAAATGTATCAAGAACAAAGCTCGCAAAAAGGGAGCTGCAGCCACTCGCCGTCACGCCGAAGCCATGACTATTGAGGACATGCGAAATATATTCAAGTGGTCTGAATCTGAATGCCCGTCCCAGAAGCTTGAGAGCAAACCAGCAAGCCTGGAAGAGCGGATTCTCATGATCAAGCACGGGATGATGCGCGGGTTCTTGTCTTCAGGCTACACTCTTTGGACAAGGTAAATTTAATATTCTTGACACTGTGCACAGTTAGCTCATTGTAACGGTGGTAGAAACTTTGAAACTTGCCAAATCCAGGAGCGGATCTTTCGAATGGGCGGGGACCTTCTCCGTACTATCTTCCTTTTCTGGGTGTTTTTCTCGATAATCGGAAGGGTTGGCAGAAGAAGCAGGGATATGATGGACCTCTTGAGAGTAGGCTGTCGTCTATGGTGTTTCTTTTTCAGTTTTAGCTAACCAGCTCGGACGTTGGCCAGGTAATCACTACGACATCTACGAGCAAAAGGACACACCCGAGATTGACATGTTCACTCATGTTGGACGCTGGCGCAAGCTGTATCAACTTCTCGGGCGTGATTTTGAGCCCGACGACTACCTGTTCCATTTATTAGCCAAATGGGATGATACATTCGAAACGGCCCATACCGCATGACACAGCACAAGATCTGATTAACGAGTTCGCCTTGGGGGCCAAGATTGACAAAATCTTCACCACTCACTGTGTACGCCGCGGTGGGTCGCAGTACAGATTCATGTTTGCTCCAATTGGCAAGCGTTGGTCGTTGAGTATTATCCGGTGGTGGGGAGGATGGGCTGCTGGCGAACAGGTAGATTCTTTATCATAGTTCTGTGATTCTGGTCTGATTGAAAGTTCAGGTTGATACCCTTATGCGCTACCTGTTAGACTCGCTCCAGAGTTATGAGTCTGGCCATGGAGATGCTCTGTATCCATTTCGTACTGAGCCGGACAAGAGTTTTATGGGAGATCACAACATAGTCCAACCCCAACGACTGCGGAGTTCCGTCTTCTTGGGGAGCAGATTCTGACTAAACTCGAGGGCCTGGCTACTCAGACCATTACCCCGTCTTCGATCGAAGCCCTTGCGGCTATCCAACAAACTTCCATTTGTTACGCACCTGGCGCACAAGCCACATTGATCTCTTCCATCTCTTCCTCTCAGACCATTTTCCCGACAACGCGTGGGCGGACTGATCTCGATTGTCGTCAACCGCTCCCACAAGTGTCGCCGACCACCGAGGGAGACCCCCCGAACACTCCCGAGTCGGCTAATACCGCTAGTAACGGCTCCTCAAAAGGTCTTATTCCAATTCCCGATGCTATCATCCCAAGTGTCGGTAAGGATGCTAAGTCTTGGAAGAGAGCAATCACCCAATGGTACGATGGGGATACCTCGAAGGGATTGACAAAGCCTTTAAGCGAATGGCCGGATGAATGGCATACAGGTGATATGCGTCTTTTCACGGGTACGCTGTACTCGCAACGCAAACTCCTGGCTGAAGAATACGAGCGGTATGTGTTCTCAACCTATCCTTGGCTCCAATCTAAATAGTGCAGCATGGGAAAGGATGACAATCGCTTCATGGAGGCATATCCAGAATATCCAAGATCACCGCGTTGCTGGCGCAATTCGCGCACGCAATGGACTTGTCCGCAAGAAGAAAGTCTAGTTTCCTTTTTGCATGCTATGATACCCTTCTTATTATTTTACACTACCTGACTTATATTGACGCCCTTCAGTTCAGACCTGACTTATATTCCCACCAGACTATTTGTAGTTTACTTCCTCATAATACATATTCATTGAGATATAACCAGGAGGACAGGAAAATTCACCCAGCTATACGAGAGACTAGACGATGTGCGAGCGGAAGCTAATATGTTCTGTAAAATATCGATCGAAAAGGTAGTGCCCCTTGCTGTGCTGATGCGATCATATCCGGGGATCAAACGTGTGAGGCGGTGCGATAAGACTGCAAATCGTAGGTAATAAGTACATGTAATGTGGTTCACCGATCTGGGCAAGGGTATAACATTTAGAGGCAGACCGTCTATTTGTGCTTCTTAGGAGGGATCACTGAAGCTAGAGTGATGTCATTCAATTGATCAAGTCCAACGCTTAGCCGATCCGATGATTGAAATAGGGGTAAATTCTATTGGCAGCTACTCGCTCTGTTCTGTCCATGGTTGCGAGGTGCTACAATCTATTCCGGATCATTGTATGCTTCAAACACATTGTTGCAGCCCACGCGTTCAATGATCCGCTGAAGCTTAATCATCTCTTCCTTTTGTTGCGCCCGCTGTACCACCACGGTGCGTCCATCCCGATCGAGACGATCCGTCACGACGGAGCTGACCCCGAACCCGAGGAAGAAGTCCTTCGACACCATGGCCAGCGCTTCTGGAATGGTGGCTGAGAGCTGGGACGAGTTTCTTTAAGCCCGGAGACACGTTAAAGAATTAAGCAACGCACCGCTGCCGCTTTTTTTGTCTCCTTTACGGTTTTTAATATTTAAGCCAGGAGACACGTTACTTAAAGAAATCAAGCAACCAACCGCCGCCAGTATTTCCGTCTCCTTGCTGGTGTTTCGCTTTTCTTTTGCGGCAATTTGCTAGTGAAAGTCAGATAACTCGCGTCACGGGCGACGCGAAAAAAAATACAAACCTCTGCCGTCTCGGGCTGAGGATTTTCTTTAGTGGACCCGTTGGGTTAAAGAAAGGAACTAGACCTACGGCTTTAACTTTGCCCTTCGATTTTTCAGGCTGAAGATTATCTTTAGTGGTCTCGTTCGCTTATTAAAGAGCTAGACTTACGAATTTGGCTTTCGCCTTTTTCTGGTGTTTGCATCAGCATTAGACTATAACAGAGCCAAATAAGTGCAAGCTTACGCTGCCTTTGGCCATGGCAATGGGAGTAAGAAGCCTGGAGAGGGGGGAAGGAGGTATTCAGTGAGGGCAGCCTTATATACGAATTTAGAAGATCTAGGGTTACTGCTGTACACGGATCAACTTCGATTGACGATCGGGATCGACGTCGAAGATTTCCGCCAGCCAAATTGTGGTTGCCGGATGGTCCCGGAGTCGGAACCTTCGCCAAAATTTATCGTTGCCATCCACAATTCGAGAAATTATTGGCCGCATATAATTGTTTCGCCTTGTTCTTTATAGCTGTTACAGCAAATAATTGTCGATTTCAACACGAATCTATAATGCCTCGGAGTAACATCAGAGGGTCATCGGAGGCTCAGCCCTCTAAATCCTACTGGACAGTTTTTTTGGAGCTGTGGGAATGGCAACTCTCAAACTCCAGTCGCGGCGGCAACCCTGTTTGAACCCCGTATGGGAAACCCCAAACTGCCTAAACAAGCCTCTCTAACGCCACCTCAAGACTTTGGTGGTTAGTGGCTGCGGTCAAGCGGCGATCAGCGTTTGATCGATTGGCGCTTAGTCGCTTGCGCCTCTTTTCTTGTGCCACCGCTTTCTGATCCTTCACTTTCTGACGCCGTAAACTCGCCCATGGCCGCATCCGCGTCCACCCCTACTCCGTCCAGCGAATGGCTCGCGCATCCGGTGAGTTTCGCTCCCATTATCATCGTTTTTTTTCTGTTGGTGGAATGGAAAGAACGAGGCTCCACGGCCTGCGGTGCGCGCGCGCTTGAGCTCGTGTTCACCCCATTCGCGCTGGCGCTTCCGAGTCGTCCGCAGTCGATGGGACGTGCAGCGGAGGCGCGTATTCTATCGGGTCATTTTCCCGCCCTGCTGCTTACATTACATCATTTTTAAGTGCGAGGCAACGGGGTCGATCATGACCAACACCGCATTGCGAACCTCGAGCCTCTCCGACCTCTGCATGCCGCCCCTCCGCTCACGTCTACCACCGAGGGACTCGTGCCGATCGACCGCGGCAGCAGCGGTGGGCCGCCACGTACGAGCGTCTTGGCGTTTTTTTGATGGTGGCCCCGGACGAGGGAGCGAGATGTCGATGTCGAATATATCAGTGTTGCGGTTTTCGCTACGAGGTTAGGGTTATGTGCGTCTCCGTTTACACTGACGTTAACATTAGTGTTTACTCCTCAGGTGCACATCCTCCTGACTTCACATCGTCCACCCTGGTAGCCGTCGCATCCCGGTAGCGGTCGCCCAGCAGTGCCCGCCCTCGTCACACTAGCCCTGCACCTCCTCCTCGACGCCTCTTCACCTTGGCCGTCTCCCTGCGGGCGCCCCTTGCTCCGCCAACCATCTTGTATGTGTATTCTTCCTTCCTCTCTCCTTTCGACGAATCGAGCTAATGCTCCCTCACTCTTGGTAGATCTGCGCGTTCGTTCGTCTGGAGCGTGTCGCCACAGCACGAGCCGCCCGCGGGAGCAAGCTAGCACGCGCACGGTCGCGAGCGTACCGCACGGCGGGCAGAGACGAGGGCGACGACACCTCGTGAAGGCGCCCCCCACTCGGGATCTTTCTACAAGGCCCGGGGGACTCGTACATCATGGATGTAGCGTGCACCGTCTTTCTTCTCCAGCGCGGACGCTCGATGGGGCGAGCATTCGCCCCATCAAGCTGCCTGGAGCGTCGGACACATGTGCATCTAGGGCACTCGGTGGTGGTAATTGTGGAGTGGCGTTACCTTTATGTTTGGTGCAGGCGCGCCGTACATAGCTTCCCCTCTCTTCTCTGCATCCCCCACCACATCGATCCCCAGCTCCCAGTTTTTCTCGTCTCCTATCACCGCTGGAGCCCTCGCCCGGTCACGCTCCCGCCTCTCTCATCGCCGCCGCAGCTTCTGCGCATCCCCCTCCTCACTCCTCACTGGTTCTCGACGCTCGACACCGTGACACTACCCCTCCATCTTCTATCTTCCTCGCCCGTCTCAATCCTTACCCCTGCGCATGCTTGCATTTCGCCGGTCTTGGCATCCGTCCCCCCTTCGTCCACGCCAGAGTACTTTTCCAGAGTTGGAGACTCGGAACGCGCGCAGCGCCGTGGAAATGGATGCGCAAAAGCAAGGCGAGGAGGGATGGGCGGGAGGGCCGACGGGGAGGAGGGATACAGATGGGGATGCGAGGGCGAGGGCGGGGAGAGAAAGTAGGGATGAGGTCGTATTGCGCAGCACTGTGCCCGCCGGCGCAAGCGTGGAGCGTGACTCGCCTGCAATACGGGTACGGGGCTCAGATTCGATGAGGCGTTGGATGTGCACCCACAGCAGGCACATGCCCACCCGCCCAGGATGCTAGTACGACGAGTCCGTCCCCCTTCCTTCCCCTCTTCTCGATCCCCACTGATTCCCAGGCCGCGGACTCTTTGCCCGCGCGAAGCATGTACGTGGTAGATTCCGTGGCAGCCCTGAGGAAGGACTGGACCAAATTGGAATGTCGTCTGTAGATAGAAATTGACATTGCCATAATTGGTCTTCTCAATACGCTTTCTCAATATATCCGGCGTGAGAGTACTGCAACAGGGTCATGGCGGATTCTAATGCACTTTCCCTCACGACGGGCCGGCGAGACTCGTCCCTTCCCATATCTTGACTGCGGCGACGCGGAATTCGACTGGCTATATACGACGCTTTAAGAATGTTTGTCTCTTGAGCGGAGGCTGCCTGAACGCTTGCCACTCAATTTTCTTAATGGATTCTAAATGCAGCGTGTGACCACAAAGTTCTTTTGTGATTTCAGGGCGAACCCTGTTTGAACCCCATATGGAAACTGTAGGCCACCAAACACGAACCCTCTAACGCCACCTCCACCAAGCACAGTTTATCATCTCTGTAACCCATGGCAGGAGAATCGGAAGTTCGAGCAATGAAATATTTGGGTGTGAGGCCTATATGCCGGTATTGCACACCACATGCAGGTCTGGATTGCGGAGTGCACCCTTCAGGCGTCTAGATCCCGAAGTTTAACAGGAGAATCCCGTCTGATCGCAATAACAAAGCTTTTCTGCAATTCTGACATGTCGCTACCGACGAGACCTCGATCTCAGGGTCACAACGTATATAATGAAGCGCTTGAAAATTAGTCAGTATCCCTTTTCCCTCGCACTTCTCACTAGCACCTGGTCAACGCTCCCTCACATGTCGATCCCGCTCGATTCAACCTACGATGTTTGGATGGTTGCTCTCGTTTTGGAGACCTTTCTCTTTGGCATGGACGTTCTCCAGACTTGGATCTATTTCGCTGGTCGCCCGACCGATGTGGCTTCTATCAAGTGGACGGTGAGCAGTACTATCTATATACACCCTTCTGAAACTAAAAAAATTCAGGTTCTTGTCGTCCTGTGCGCCGCTTTGTTTCCCTCGCTACTCACACCTCAACTATTCGTTAGGGCTCTGGAAACAATCCAAGTCATATTTTTTTCAGTTCGTCATATTTCCGCTTCGTCCAACGATTTGGCGAAATACAAATCGATCTCATCTGGTAAGCAATATTGTTTAGTTCAGATGCAGCGTGGTCTGACCAGTTATTCCAGGGTTGATTCGGTATGCGTTCTTTTGCAACCTCTTTCTTCACGGGAAATGACAAGATTGTCACAATAGTTGCAACTCCTGGCCGCGGTGAGACGCCCGCCGCAGTACAGAGTGGTTACTTATCCAATTAACAGTACCTCTCCGCGTTTATGGTTCAGCTGTATGTATGATCTTCTACCCACATCACCACGTACTAATAGTCCTAGGTATTTTGCGACTCGCATCTTCAAACGTGAAGTCCCTCCTGCTGGCACGAAATCCTAGCTGATAATATTTTGTAGTGACCAAGGGTTACCGCGGTAAATCCCTGGTTCTTACTATCGGTATATACACCTTTGTATGCCTATCTCCCCTCTGTTCTATATGTTGTTTATTTACTCTGTGGCAGCTTGGATTGGCAGTCGTTCAAATTGGTGTGATGCCTTCAATTTCTCAAAGTCATCGCTAACGCGTACGCACAGTGGCGGGCATCACCCAGACTGTCTGGTCGTATGTTTTGTTTCTTCCATTCTGTCTTTATCGTTCATTCAAACCGACTATTATTCAGGTACAAGCTTCGATCCTTCCTCAACCTCGGGGAAACAAAAGTACGCATTGCTTTCGGTCGTAATTGTTTTACCAACTCTGCGCCAGGCAGTGACAACTCTTCAAGCCGCCGCCTCTCTCGCCTGTGACCTCCTCATCACCATCTATCTTTGCCTGTTCCTCGAGAGTCAGAAGGGGGAAATGATGAAGTAAGCGGTCCGGCTGACCAAGGACCAGTTCTCATGTGGTCAAACAACAGAACCAATTCAATGACGGATATGCTCGTCCACGACGCCATAAACCAGGGCACGCTGACGGCGTTGTCTTCTGGTGTCACCATGGTCTAGGTAAGTCCTTTCTCGTCTTTCCTTCCTAGTTGCTTATGAATGATCCCCAGTTTTTGGCGCTTCCGGACACGTTCTGGTTTTTCCTTGGGCTTGCCCCAAGCAGCAAACGTCCGTCCTCTGTTACTTATGGTCGCATATCGCAGGCTAAAATTTGCCGTCCATCAGTCTATATGAATAGTATGCTCGCTACGTATGTTATCTCGTGTCCTTCGGTCAATGTCTCATTATCCGCACAGGCTCAACACGCGTCAGCGCATCCGGGACAAGATTGCAACCAACTACAAAGGCTGGAATTCGATCCCTATGGGTACGATCGCGACGACCATGCCCAAGACCCTTCAATGCTCTGTTTCTTACGTAGGCCATTCATTGTTGTTCAGTGGTGGCTATCTCCGGCTGAATATCTTTTGAAGCCGCCGGACGTTCATGACAAAGGGAGGGACTTTCTTCCGTGATTGTCCCTCGTCCTTGATCGATTTTGCATCCAATACAGTGTCACACATTCTTTTCAGCCCGGAAAATATTCCTTCGTTCTTACTGTAATATGTACTTAGTTGAACATGGATTGGTGTATTTTTGTTAAGACCGAAAGAGTATCCAGTCATGGCTTAATGCTCGAATGGTTCGTGTTATAACCACCGCGTGCCTCCTCGGTGACACCACGGGGCCACGGCGGCGGTTTGCGGTGCTTCGATGCACTACGACTAAGTCACATACAAATAGAAGCAGAAACACGGATCCAACGTGAGCAAGCGCACCGACGATGTCAATCCCGTCGTTCTCCCTGCAGTCCACGACGCAGTCCATGCCATTTGCTTCCTTGTTCAGCCTGCTGAAGATCGATTCCCAAATTGAAGCGTGAATAGTTGAGTGCGGAGGGAGCCAGATGTTGTCACGCATGGTGAATAGAGATCCACGGCCGTCGACACGTGAGCAGGCTTGATGGAAAGGGGAAAGGACACGCAGCTGACTCGCAAGGACATGGACTGCAAGTCGAGTGGTTACAGGCAGGTCTAACACGCGATGTCCGCCGACAATATTGAAACTCTACCATCATGTCCGGCGTACGGAGGTTTTCCGCGGCGTCGTATCCGCCGCTCAGTTTTGAGGACGTCGGATCCGTCGGGATCAATTCTCTATGTAGACTCACGTAGAATGTCGGGTAGAGTCATCATAAATTGATACAGTTGACGGGCGTGTATTAGAATTGATGTGGAGTTCTAGTCCATCTTGGCCACGCTCGTCGTTGAATCGGGCAAACAAACCCTGGGTTACAAGTCCGCGTTTAGCCAGATGCGCGGCGGCAAAGGGAAAACGGGCTCGCGATGGAGATAGCGCATGGGAACGAGACATTCCCAATTCTATGTCGGGAGACTCTCAATTGGACAAGCGGCAGGGTGAGCGGCCGTCGGCATTAAATTAAATACAATGGCCTTACCAGTGGATCGTGATGTATTCTTCGTTCCGTTATATAACTCTACATTCCAGCGGGATGCTCGACTCCGACTTGTCGTGAGAGACTCGACGCCCTCGTCGACTTCGCTGCACTGCAGAGTATATGAATTTGGGAGCGGCAGAAAGGCAGTCTCCCGACGCAATCCTCACTCCGGGCCCACCGTGATGGTTATCGAGTCGGAACAGCCAGGCGAAGAATCCATGTTCAGCACGAACCCCTGCCGCACCCAGTCCATAACCCAAAGTTCATGCCGGTATACCTGGTGGACGTTTTCACAACCACCCGTCCCTCCCAGCGAAACCGGATATATGTACAAGGCGACAGTCGACAGGCTCGCATGCGCCTTCTTCGAGATTTATCCGCCCCTAACCCACCAGTTTCTGCTGCAACCACAACACATTTTTCGAGCGCTGGCCGCAGGCGATGTGATTGCGCTGGAGGCCGAATGGTCCGTTGTGGGCGCTGTGGGGAATGGTAGTTCGGTACGTGATAACTGTGACCCAAGCCGCCGCCTCACATGAAACCTACGTGGTCAGCCTGTGTCCTTTACAGATGCGTCTGATGACCTCGAGGAGCTGTTCATCCCACTCCGGGCTTCCACTCCACATGCAGCCGCAGACCAGGAACTGAGCGGGGAGCAGCACGTCATGGGAGAGGAATCGTCTGATGCATATCCCGAGGTCAGTCCATATGAAGCGGTTCAACTGGAGCGCCAGGCTCTTCCAGAGGACAACACAACGCCGCTGGTCTTAACACCGCGTGCCGAGAATGTCTCGACCCTCCCTGCTTCCGCTAGATTTGACCAGCTTAATCGGGTGGTCCTGCTGGCGAAGGAAGGCCTCCAGAGGCCCGACCTTTCCGTCATGTTCCAAAACGTCAAAGGAGCACCGGGGGCGCCGGAGACGACTATCGTCATGTGCGAAAATAAGCTGAGAAATGGTCGTGCAGCGATCAGGCAGCTCAAGAGATACGCTGAGAAGTACGGGCGTGACACCCCCCCATGCGATTCTTCGCTTTCAAATTGGGAAACAGGGGCCTTGAAGTGGCTATGTTCCGTTTTGCCGAAGCCACCAGCGACCTAGTTCCCATCGTTGACGCGGAGAACCCTAACAAGGGCTTGTACTCTGTTTGTGCACCGTTTGTGCATGCGACGATGTGCGAACCCGCGGCAGAAGTTCAGTCGGAGTCGTGGGGCTTTCAGTGGGCGTATGAGGAAACTTCCACAAATGGACGCGCGAGCGAGGAGCCCTAAGAAGGCCGACTTGCGACTTAAACCGTAGTGTATTTGGATGCATACCGATGTTGTATAGGAAGACAAGAGCAGAAACCACTTCATAATCTGTCGTGTTGCTCTGGAAACATCTGCTGTTTACGAAACTGAAACCTGGGTGGGAAGGAAAGGCATTAGATCATGAGATGACGAATATGAAGGCAACCGTACCGGCGAAGGGGAGGGAGGAGGTACCAGGCAATCCCAGAGTTCCTTATTCGCATCGGTAGCCGCCTTTAGCTCTTGCTCCAATAAGTCCGCAGCTACACACGCAACATCAGAATGACAAAGGCTATAGCTTGTGTATGTCACTACGTACCGCCGTTGGTGGGGTAGCGCAAGGTGTGCGGCTCTAGGCCTTTAAGCGCCAGGCCAGCATACTGTCCGAAGCGCTCGTGCCATGTATTCCTCCGCTAGTCTGGCAAAGAGGTAAGGCGACAGAACAGCTTGTCGGAAATAGTGGCGTCTTTCAGGTATAGTGTTGCCGCGGTCGGGTTCTGAACCGCTGGCGAACCTGAACCGGACCTGAACCGAACCAAAAGTCCGGTTCGGTGGCTGTGTGGTTCGCCAGTCCGAACCTCAGGTTCAGTTCGAAGTTCAAGATTTCCTGGAATCTCCTGAACCTACGTGAACCCGTTCGAACCGGTCCGAACCTTTTGGATTTGGGTTTCGCTGAGGCTGACATGGAGCATAAATCACGCCTCGAAAGTCAAGTACCATCTGCAATCAGAGAGCAAACATTTATATTAATAACAAGGTATAAGGTCTGGTACGTCGTCTGAGTCATCCGAGAGGGATGTGAGCTCCTGGCCACTGCCGCTGTACCACTGATCACAAGTAAAGGTAATATGTCCACGTCCGCGCATTGCGGCCTGGTGCGCAACCTTCTGAGCCAGGAGACGGGTCATGGTGTCCATAAGTGACTGCATCGCACATGAGTTCATTACTACGTGTTCATAGTTCTCAGCAACTTACTTCAAGAGTGAATGAGTCTGAGTTTGGGTCCCTGAATGCAAGGAGTATTTCGTCACTGCAGCCGAATTGTAGGAGATAAAGGTTGTCTAAGTTGTTGACGCGTCCACGGCTCTGAACAGGTCGAACAATGTGCACATCCGTTGCTGCAAAGGAAGTGGAATGAAAAGGCGCCACCGGCTAATGTGAACCCATCGCGGCCCAAAACGCGTTGGGGGGGGACCCTAATTAATTATCAATTACAATGTTTTCAGTGAAGTTCTTGATAAAACGTACTGCGTTGTCGCAAGTGTATCCCTGAATCTGCTGAATAACAGCCTGGAGTAGAGGGGACCGAAGATTATGGGCGGTAAGGGCGAGAATTGAGCGTAACCGAACGATGTTCTCGGATAAATATAGGGAGCAGTGTCACATCTCTTGGCCCATCATTATGCCGACCCAGCACGCGTCTCTGCGCATCTGCACGCGTCTTTCCGCACGAACGGACTACGGTGACCCCTCTACATGGCTCGGAATACTTTTCGCCGGTCAATTCTTGGTCATTTCCCGTACGAGGCCCACTGTCCCGGAGGCGGGCTGACCACCTGTAATGACGCTTTCTCTGCTTCAGAGCAGGTCTTACTCAGTATTTGACTGATTTGAATGACATTCTAGCCGTTCTGGAGCGGGTTTTACGCGCTAGATACGACAAAAACAGCGAGCCGGCTTACTCTCCGCCCCAGAGGACAATAAATTTCGGACAAATCACAGTATTGTCCACATGAATATTCAGTCTTCCAACGATCCATTTTGACCGCCGCATACATCCTTTCCCTTTAAATTGCCATATCCCTCTTCAGTGATCATTCTTCCAGTGCCCATCATGTCTGACGAGTGCGCAGTAGGCCCAGACGGCAAACTTCGCGATGCGAAGGACATTGTCTTCTACCACGACGCCGACGATTTGATTCCTATTGGTGCTTCGGTGAGGCCGATATACAGGTGCGCACATCTCTGAATTCGAAACTTACAGTTTAATCTATTTTCAGGCCATGAAGCGTCCCACCAAGGCCAGCGCGACCCCCCACATCCAGCTCATGTACACTGCTGAGGACGTGAAAGATCCTCACACTGGCAAAATTGTTAGTGGCCATTAGGTACGTCGTCAGCTTCAATCATATGGAACCAACTAATATTGTTTTATTCGGTAGAATTGCGAAGCTTCCCTTCAAAGATGCCTTCTTTACAGGTGGGGTTTCAACCCGCAGAGCGCATATCAAACAGTACAGATGGGACTGTTTATCTGCGCAGACTTTCTCTGATTCTTTCAAAGGAATCCTGCCCACTACGAAGTTTATCATAGACTTTGCGACACTACATCCAGTGCGTCCGCATCAGCCACGGGCTAATCATCCGCGCGTTCGGAATCCCTGTGGGGCGACGGCTCTTCCAGTCGAACGCCTCCACGCGCGTCAAGAGGTCGGGCACCGCCGGTGAAGCCGCGTCAGAGGTCCGAGGTGCAACGCGGATATTGGCCTTTGTGATTCCCACGTTGAGCGTCTGGGCGGTGAGGCCAGATAGTATATCGTTGTCGCCGTAGCGTTTGCCCTGACACTTCTTCGAGAGATGGTCCCGCACCTTCTTCCGTTGCACCGTCAAAGCGCATCCAGGGCAGCCGTGGAGGTCGGTCTTGAGCGCGAGGCCCGCCATCTCGGTTCTCGTCTGCGTGGAGTCACTCGCGACCTCGAACGACCAGTCTGGGTACTTTGCGCCTATCTGGGAGGCTTCGGCTATCTCGTGGATGGCGCTGGTCATGGGCTTCGTCATCCGAGGCTGCCCCTTCTCGCGGTGGCTGGCAATATGGGTGTGAACGTTGTTGGAGTGGAGCGCCACCTTGCATTCGAGACACACGAAGAGGGACAGCTCCTCGTTGATCGCAATCGAGACCGATCTTAGCTCCGGCGTCGAGATCAGCCCCCACGAGACAGGATAGAATTGAAAGCGCGTCAACGGGGGGTCCTGCGAGGGTTATTCAAGACGGGTTACAAGATAAACAATGCCCGGCAAACCTCGAGCGGTGTGTCGCCGCAGCCGCCTGTGGGGTGGTCTTGATGACATAAGCTGCAGGAGACCGTGGCCATCCCAGCAGTTAACTAAGAAGCAGGGAGGGAGAGAGAGAGTAAGGAGGAGGGCAAAGGCTGAAAGGGAACGAGGGTTTCCATGACGCATGCCCTCGCCAGGGCTGCTGCCAATCTCCACCTGAATTTCAGGCCAGGGTTGGGCAAGGGACAAGATCGACGCTTGATCGAAGCCTAGGAATGAGATCGGTCGCGGTGTTATCATACAGCCGTTACCTTTTGATGAGCGTTCCACATTCCTTTTTTCTTACAACGTGGGGTTGACCGTGAGTACACAGTAACCAGTTCGACTTATTCCTGTATTTGTTGAACACTAAATAAAACGCTTTTCGGGGCCCACGTCGGTGGTGGACCTGTCGTTGCAGTAAACCGTGAATTGGGCAAGCGCACGGCTATCATGTGGAACACCGATCAAAACCGTATGTGTATTCGGCTGTATCCCCGCGGGCCAACGCCGCTGTTGGGAAGTCGCCAACGGTCTTGCGGGACCTACATGTCCCAGGAGTTTCCTGTCAAGGTCAATTGCTTCCTTTTTCAACCAACTCTGTCATATCTCCGTTGATTCTAAACGACTATCTTCAGAAATCGACGCAGGCAATACTGTTGAAGCTAACCCGAGCGCACTGTTTTTGAGCGACGGTAGACAAAAAATGCGGGCCCTTGGGAGGAAAAAAAGAGGTAATAAAGAGACACACCTGCGCCGCAGCAAGTAGAAAAAGACAAACACCAGACAAGCGCTAGAAAATAGCGGCAAAGCTTTGATGAGCGCCCAACCGGATAGGCCGATCGCAGTTGTTCTATCACGTTCCAGACGTTGCAAAAATCAAAACCAAACAAAAACTTTGAGTTCGGAAAACTTGTTTTTTCCAAATCTCAGAATATCCCTATATTACATCTGTACATACTATGTACATGTAGTATGCCCCTTACCAAAGGACCAGGGCTAAATCTGCGCAGAGCATGTGTGGAACGGCAATTGATGATAGTATTGATGCGATCAGTTGAAGCCGAAGCTGTGCCGAGATTTCCTACCCTCAGTTAGTTGACCTCTAGAGATTCAATTCTGGTAATTTGGCCTAGGAATGATGCAGGAGGAAGCTACGAGGTGCATTTCAGTTCGAAAAACTCAGAGAATAACTTGGAATTACCCAATGCAATTCGGCTAATTCCGGCAACTTCCGAGTTGTTCAAGCTAAACACACCTCGAGGCAACCTCGAGGTTTTATAGCCCCAAGGCTATTACTATTACTGAAGCAATGGAGGTCAACCCAGCTAGAGTACAAAATCCCGGCTTCATTTCAGCTTTATTGATGGGATCAATATTATCAACGGCCCGGGGACTCCCGCGGATGCGTTCTGCACATGTTCTGCTCAAATTTTGTCGGTAGGTTTGTCCACCCTACTGTGGATGTAATATGAAGGCATTCTGAGATTTTTTGGGAAAAAAAGTTTCGGGACCCGCATTTTCTTTCTCAATTTAATTCATGTTCCATCAGAGTGCATCCTCTATGTGTATCTATGTTTACCTCATTTATACATCATTACAACCTCATTAAAACCTCATTACTGAATCTTTGGAGGTCAACTGAGGGTAGGAAATCTCGGCACAGCTTCGGCTTCAATTGATCGCATCAATACTATCATCAATTGCCGTTCCACGCATGCTCTGCGCAGATTTAGCCCTGGTCCTTTGGGAAGGGGCATACTACATGTACATAGTATGTACAGATGTAATATAGGGATATTCTGAGATTTGGAAAAAAACAAGTTTTCCGAACTCAAAGTTTTTGTTTGGTTTTGATTTTTGCAACGTCTGGAACGTGATATTGTTCGGCCGAGATCCGATCCTCGTTATAGAAACCTTGTTTTCAGGTCTAATACACGTCGTTTCAAATAAAATGAATGTACACTGCGATCAGGACAAGTCAGTACAATTCACAGCAAGCAACATAAAAGGGGTAGGTAAGAGATTGCGAGTTGACGAGTATTTACTATTCAGGGGGACGCAAAGCCGATGCGTTCAACGCAGGCCGCGTGCGCCCGCGTGGGATCGAACTATCCCGGCGATGGCATAGATACACGCATCGGAGTCACCCAGTTCTCTCCACATGGCTTCCGCCTCCACGCTACTTATTGAGCCATCAATAGAGCATAACAGTTACCCACACATTTTGAATGGCTGCGAGCAGCCTTCAACAACGAACCTCATCGTCCGCGTGGTCACATAATCGCCGTTCACGAATTCAAACGCATCGCGAGTCCCTAAACAGCGGGGTAGGAAGTGTAAAAGACTTTCCAAAGTTGACGCAGCAAACATGGTGCAGCCTCTTGCCGAAAGCACGATCCTCAATGGCATACTAGAAATCATTTGGCCAAGAAAACATGATTTTCGGTCGAAATCTCTAGTGGTGATGTATTAAGAGTGTAACGATTGGTGCCCATTGCACCCAAGTCATTCAAATGCCACTTGTTATCGAGAGTGGCGTCGGTGGTGTCCTTCGAGCTTATCCAGAGTGGTTCCGGGGTCGGAGTGGCCGACGAGGGAGAGAATCCCAAGGCAGGGAATGGAAGCGGAACAGCGAGCAGAAAAGACAGAGAACAAAGAGTATTCGCAGAGAAACCCGCTGTCGCAGTCAGGGAAGAAGAGGGTCCTGACAAACAATGCCAACATTGGGATGAGCGCCCATTCCTTTGATGAGCGGCCACTCTTTGATCTCGACTTCAATGTCCTTTAGTGCGTTGCTCAAACCATCCAACATTTTTCTTTACTAACCCTGTGAAACCTAGCAATCGACGCACTCAAAGGAGAGTACTCCATCAGTTTTCGAGCCTGAACCGAACCGAACTGAACGCCGAGTTCAGATTCGAGGTTCACCACTTTTCTGAACCTGAACCTGAAATTGACCCTTGGGTCATTTCTTGACGGTTTTCCCGAGGTTTCTGACCTTGTTTTTGGTCCAAAATTCATAGCGGAAACTGCTACTCACCTCTTCAACTATTTAAGATGTCTCGACAAAGGTTTTGTACGGATCTTGGTGACTATGTGTAGCATCAGAGTTTATCATAGAATTTCAGGGAGCATATTTTGCTCTATATACTCCAATTATGATCCAAAGGAGCATTATAGCGGATCTCAACAGCCAACATATTGCCTTCGTTGAATGAGTGCACTCTTTGTCATTTTAGACAAGGTTTTGCATCGCCGAGAAGCCCGAAGCTTCTTAGGTTCGAACGTGTTCGAACGCAGAACCGAACCTGAACGCAGGTTCAAGTTCAAGGCTCAGGACCTACCTAAACCGAACGCAGGGTTCAGCCTTGGTGTTCAGAGCTAAGTGCCACCCTGAACCTGAACCGAATTGCGTCAGACGTGCTGATCTATTGGAAATTCATTCTGTAGCCCATCCATTGCATTCTGTCTTCGACCATGTAGAAGCTTTTACTCGACCTGCTCCTATTTCTCTGGGTGCATTACATGGAATTGACTTGAACTCGCGGAAAGTTCCGGAACGTAAAAATATACTGGCTGCACATTTGGGCAGTGGCTCCTGTGGACTCCATCGATCTGGTTTTCGACATCTCGGTTGTGCTTCGCTTTTGGCTCTCTCAGATGCACACAACGCCGAACTGCTTAACATTCCTGCTATGGATCTTGGTGCGTCTGTGACTTTGGATTTAGAGCTAGCCCAAATCAATATACTGGCCAGTGTAGTCAAAACATTGTCAAAGCGTCCGCTCCGACGGGTTCTCCAAATGCATAAGGTTGATTTTTCTCTTTCGGACGGTACTGCCGCGCTCAGAAAACATTTGAGGCTATATTTGAAACAATTACGCCGTGGTAAGAAGTTGGATTCTCCGCATGAGCGTAAAACCCGGCGAGACCAAGAATTGTCTGCTTTGAGATCGGATTGGCCGACTTTGGTGCCTACTATTAAAAAACGTGCATTGGTATCAGCATTTAATAGCGGAATCACTGGGCACTTTTGTATGTGGAAGTTGCTCAGGAAAGACTTCCATGAAGCCTATGAGAATCAAGGACTTTGATCTCGGGCTGTTGCGGCGGCCGGATTATGGTGCTCTCAAGCACGGTGAATTGGACTCCGACTCCGAATCGGACGATGATATGGATGTGGACACGAGCAACGATGATGAATGCGGCAGTGAAGATATTCCAGGCCAGTCTTCAACTGTCGTGGATGTAATGGATGTTGATGAAGACGTTGGTGTCAATGTGTTTGGTCAGCCTTCAGAGAAAGCATGCATTGAAGGGAGGGCAGTCTTGAGTGGAGTGGTAGATCTCCCATCAGATCTTACCCCGTTTGGAAACGCCACCCCCTGTCCGCCGTCGTTCAATATCCTGACCGGTTCAAAGCATAGAGGGTCCCATAGGACAGCCTCGGGCCTCAATTGCACCTAAAAACATGAGCAACATATGCATATGTTCACAAAATTGGAGAACATCGGAAAAACATAAGCAAAAAAACATATTGTTTGCAGAGAGCCACGGAAAGTGGTTTAAAAACATCTCTAAACGTCAGAAAGGCGTAGCGGAGAATAAATCAAGGGGAGTCTGTAGTGGATTGGTAGAGCTCCGATCATCTCGGAACCCATAAATGACAGGTGGCGCTGGCGTCTACACAGGCAAAGCACACAGGAAGTGCGCAAATACTAGACATATCTCAAACCAAAATGCATCCCGAAGTATGAATTTGACTGTGTACTGAGTAGGAGTTGTTTGAAAGTTTTTAGAGATATTTTCTGTTGGAACTTTCTTTTCCAACACGAATGTGTGAACCCAATTTGAAGCGCGCAATGAGTTTCAATTTTTGCCCTGCTTTTCAATCACCATGTATTTTTCTCGTCTCCAGGAACGGATCAGTTTTTTAAACCATTTCCATTTTCATTGTCAGGGCGCATGCACTCTCTTTATATCGTGTTTTACTGTGTTATTTGCTATTCCACCTCCACATTGATCTAAGATACCTCCGTGGAACGAAGACTCCCTTGCTTTATTCTCCGCTACGCCTTTCTGACGTTTAGAGATGTTTTTAAACCACTTTCCGTGGCTCTCTGCAAACAATATGTTTTTTTGCTTATGTTTTTCCGATGTTCTCCAATTTTGTGAACATACACTGCATTCAGACCCCCCCATAGGCACAGATGTGCCCACCTTCACCGATCTCCGCCTACGGACTGCCTACGTTGGCCGACGCTAATAGGCGTTGGCCAACGTTGGTCTAGCATCTCTGCCGAGGCAAAGCCTGCCCACCTTCACCGATCTTCGCCGACGGCGGTGTGCCTACCACGGCCGACCCTGGTCGACCTGGGTCCAGGTTGGTGCGGTCTAAATTAGGCTGCCAATTCGCCCTAGTTGTATTAGTAATTACTGTTTTGACCTCCTGGCACGTAACCTTAGTGTATCTTTCATTGATGTCTGCGATAGTCATTCGGCAATCAAGCTATCAGAACGGTTCGGGAATTTAGATTTCAAGGCGGACTTATGGACTCTAATAGGCTAACAAGGTGTGTACATGTGAGAAAGGATTAAAACTGGTGTTTGGAATGAGAGTAAGGTCGAACCGTGCTGGTTATTGAATCTACCTAGCTAGGCACATCGGCCACGTGAGACTATGTGTGCCTAATCCGGTCGGAATACCTAGACCAACCTCGGCAGGGATGGGCAGATGGATCGGCAAGGTCGGCACACTGGTCTGCCTACGTATCTGCCTATCGGGATCTGGCAGACCTGTGCCTATGGGGGGTCTGAACGCAGTGATATGCATATGTTGCTCATGTTTTAGGTGCAATTGAGGCCCGAGGCTGTCCTATGGGACCCTCTATGCTTTGAACCGGTCAGGATATTGAACGACGGCGGACCGGGGTGGCGTTTCCAAACGGGGTAAGATCTGATGGGAGATCTACCACTCCACTCAAGACTGAAGCAAGGGAGTCTTCGTTCCACGGAGGTATCTTAGATCAATGTGGAGGTGGAATAGCAAATAACACAGTAAAACACGATATAAAGAGAGTGCATGCGCCCTGACAATGAAAATGGAAATGTTTAAAAAACTGATCCGTTCCTGGAGACGAGAAAATACATGGTGATTGAAAAGCAGGGCAAAAATTGAAACTCATTGCGCGCTTCAAATTGGGTTCACACATTCGTGTTGGAAAAGAAAGTTCCAACAGAAAATATCTCTAAAAACTTTCAAACAACTCCTACTCAGTACACAGTCAAATTCATACTTCGGGATGCATTTTGGTTTGAGATATGTCTAGTATTTGCGCACTTCCTGTGTGCTTGCCTGTGTAGACGCCAGCGCCACCTGTCATTTATGGTTTCCGAGATGATCGGAGCTCTACCAATCCACTACAGACTCAAGGGAGGGTTCACTTTTTGACTTGCCGGATTGACTTGTGACAGCGCCAATTGACTTGTTTTGACTTGCACGTGGATTTGGGTGCGCAAGTCAATCGGTCGACGCCACAAGTCAAATTGTGACTGCAAGTCACAAATGTGACGGGCGCAAGTCAATTTGTCGGGTGGTGACTTGGGCACATTCCTGACGTCCAGTGGCTCCAATTATCTTTTCTACCCCAGAAACCATGGCCTCAGAAGCACCCCCAGTTCTAAGGTTTTTGACTGAGATTCCACGCACTTACCTCAAGATTTGGGCATTTGAGCGTATCTGGCGTCATAGAGGTCAGTTTTTGGTTGGATCGTTGACTTGCCCACATATAACTAAAGTCAATGCCTATGACAGGCCCCTGGCAATTTTCTGCGCGCGATTTGGATGTTAAATAGAACAGAAATCTGGGGTTGACGGGATGAGGTCTGCGGAAACTGAACACCAAATTTTTTCCCCTGCCTCCATACACTTTTCCGATCTACACTGTATGTATGGGGTATTTCACTGTCTAAAGATATGAACCAGTTTCTGTCTTCGCTGTAGCCTGACTTGTTCACACAACTCAAGTCAGTTGCAAGTCAACAACAAGTCAACATCCGCATTTAATTTCTCGTACAGACTCAGAGCGGAACTTGTCAGCCATCATCGGGATATGTTTGTGGGTGCATATAGTTTTGCTGCTCAATGCTACTTCATTTGTGGGATAGTTTCTTTGTTCGATGGCAACCTGAGTTACCGGCGCAGTCGTCCTAACGGAGATCGACAATCAAATCTTCGGATTTTTTTTGCGCTTCCGCCACGTCGGCCAGCCATGCTACGCAGACTCCACAGTCTGTTTGGCTTCAACAATGGGTCCTCCAGCGATTCACACTCCATTGATACACCAGCATCTCGTGGACCACCCGCCGCTGCCGCCTCGTCCTGGTCCTCCC